>JASAMX010007677.1:0-40000 GCA_030248175.1 Microlaimidae sp. YZB2_3 | reverse complement strand
TTATTTTAAAGTTTGGCACCGAGCGATTAGCGAGGCGCTAGAAAATTTTGAATTTTTAGCCTCTAAAAACCCCCAAATTTTACTATCTGGGGCCTGTTTCATAAAATACTGGGGGGGGGGCGTTGAAATTTGAAATGAAAAAAGATTATATGCCATGTGCAAACTATTGAAAATTTCATGTACGTAGCTGTGTGTGTATAAAGTTATTCCAGTTTTAAACTTTGCCCATTTGACCACTATCCTTATTTTTCCTCCTGTCCGACCGTTTCGGGGGGGGGTTTGTTTGTGGTTTTTGTTTTTTTTTGTTTTTTTTTTTTTTTTTGTTGTTTTTTTTTTTTTTTTTTTAAGGGGGGGGTGTGGCCGGGTGCCCCCCCCGACCGGGGGGGCCCCCTGGCTACGTCCCTGATCAAACATGAAAATCGGACCATACAGTGAAAAGTTACATCAGAAAAACAAAAAGTGCCGAAATTAAATGCACTACCCTAAGCATAAAGATTTATTCAAATAATTTCTCAATTAATATGATTGACACCTTTACCCCATAGGTTTAGATTATGGAAGAGAACGCTGACAATATCACTAACAGCAGCCTAAAACTCGGAATGAGGATGAAGCCTTAAAAGTTAGTTATAGTTTATAATAAGCATATTTAATTTTAATTTTAATTCTTGTATATCTCATAGAATGTTGAATACTATTAATTAACAATATGGCACGTACAGCCACGCTAATAAAACTAACATACTATATGTATAGTGTTGTAAAGGATCATAGGGGAGAACCTTGCTGATGAGTCGCGCTCTCCTTTGGCCTTGTATATAGTCTATACAAGTTTAAAGCGTCGAAATAGGCTATAATAATAATTTGCTCTAAATGTTACTTAAAAATAAAAAAATTTTTATATTAAAAATAATATAATTTAATGTAATGCATAGTTTTAATATTACATATTTTCACAAACAATTTTGGCAAATTATTATATGTTATATTTGTATACTAATAGCTATGATTGGAATGGTTTCTAACAGTTAACTCATAATGAACCATTTATGATTTTATTAAACAGTATTATCTAATTTATATATGAACTAAATATTACTCTATCAGACCTGTGCACGGTCTGAAAATGCCCCCCGTTTTATTGGAGGATTGCCCCCCCCCGTTTTATTGCCCCCCCGCCAAAAAATGAAAAAGTAATCTAAAATTATGACGCCATTTTTGACCTATGATGACGCCATCATCGCGAATTTTTTGCAGTTTTTAGCCTATTTCAATGTATTTTAAGCCATTTTAGACCTATTTTTACCTTATTTTAGCTTTTTTTGTCCCTTTTTTCCCTTTTCCCTTCTTTTTTTCTCTTTTTTCTCCTTTTTTTCTCTTTTTTTTCTTTTCCCCCTGCTTGCCCTCCGTTTTATTGCCCCCCATTTCAAAAAAGTTGCCCCCCGTGCCCCCCCATTTTGGAATTGCCCTCCCGTTTTAACCCCAGGGGGGCAGTGCACAGGTCTGCTCTATCACTTATATATATACTCT
Organism: Microlaimidae sp. YZB2_3; assembly: GCA_030248175.1. Taxonomy (NCBI): domain Eukaryota; kingdom Metazoa; phylum Nematoda; class Chromadorea; order Desmodorida; family Microlaimidae; species Microlaimidae sp. YZB2_3. The sequence goes on along the minus strand of JASAMX010007677.1, from coordinate 38,470 downwards.
CTTAACAACTTTGTACTTTTATTTAATAACAAATTATTTTATCACATATATAATATTAATAACATAAGAACAAAATTTTATTAAAAATAAAATAATGCAAACATATAACGCATAAATACATCTACATACACTTAAATGTAATTTAAAATCTACATCAAGTTTATTAATTAACTAAAAATCTACTTTTCCCTTTTTTCTTAATATAACATGCATTTCATAATCTTAATCTTCCTCTATATTATTAAATAGCTTATATCAACTAAAGCAATGCATAATCAATATCATTAATCATCATTACTAGTATTATAATTCTCTTTTATATCTATTTTTCCATTTACCCATATAATTTCTTACTCCTTTCTTTATAATAACTTTCAAACATTTTGTACCTTATCTAAAATTTAGCATATAAAATATTACATATAATATTACATATTACTTATCTAAAATTTAGCATATAAAATATTACATATAATAGGCATACATATTTATGTATGTGTGTGTATGTATATATATGTATGTGTATGTATGCATACGTATGTATGTGTATGTATGTATATGTATGTATGTATGTGCATATATATGTATGTATATGTATGTGTGTTGGTATGTATATGTATGTATGTATATATGTGTATATAAATAAAAATACGCTAGTAGTGGTGGTTATGTATTTGTAAGTATATACACATATTACTATGGGTATTATCAACAGCCAATTATAGCACATTCCTTTTACTATATAAGTTTATAAGTTTATCAACAATAATAATAAATTCTACCAATAATCATACAAATATATTATTATGCACACTGGCTTAAACACATATACAATCTAAGTACAAGCAAAACTTAATATATAAAACAATAAATTTATTAACATAATTTGTATTAACAAGTAGATTATCAGGGTATTATATGGTAGTTACGGGTCCGGAACAAAAGAGTCCCGGCACAAAAGAGTCCTGAAAAAAATCGCAGCTGGCACAAAAGAGTCCTGGCACAAAAGAGTCCCGGCACAAAAAAGTCCTGGAGAAAATACGTTTATGCGCCCAAGCGCAGCGAGCGCTGAGGTCGGCACAAAAGGGTCCTGGCATAAAATCAATTTTTCACAGGTGACACGCAAATATGTGCATTTAAAATAGAAACAACAACAGGTAAAAAATATAAGCGAACGCTAAAAAAATAAGAAATTTATGATACTGGCGAAAGTCGTATCTTGATTCCTAACCATCACTCTAACTTGATGACCTTTTCCTGAGTATATCTGCCTCTTTAAATACTACCTTCTACCTGCTTTTAAAAAAAATTAAAGCTGCTCACAAAGAAGTTTTATCTGACTTGAAAGTGGTTTTTTCTGCCTCCTACAAACATTTGAGGTTGTTTTTTGGGGTAGCTTTACTTGCCCCCTCCTAGGTGTTTCTAAGCATGCCTCCGTTGCAGTTTTACAACTTGTTACTTTTCTCCAGCCCGCTGATGAAAGGATTGAACACCGTAATTATTGGAATAAACATTTGTTTTCCCAAAACAAATAGCAACTTAAAAAAAAGAATTTAAAAATTTTTTTAAAAATTTACTGTTCGTTAATATTCTGACACAAAGAGTCACAATCAGTATAAAATCAACGTGACTTTGACTCATTTTACTTAGATTATTTGTGTGTGAAGATATAAAAAAGTCACAGTTATGAGCATAGATGTTTTTGGTCGGGTCTGCTAGGGGGGTCCACCCCCAGGTGGAAGGCCAAAATTTTCTAGGAGGGGGACGGGTCCAGGGGGTCCGGACCCCCTGGCTGTTTAGGGGGTCGACCCTGGGTGCGAGATTTTAAATTTAGCGGGGTGGGGTCAGGGGGGTCCGATTTTTTAACAAAGTTTTTTAAAATCAATAATTTAAGTGTTTTTAGGTCTAATATTGACTTTTATATACTAAAACAGCCTATTTAGACCTAAAAAGTGTATTTAAACACTGTTTTTAACTAAAAAACCGTTGTTTTGACAGTAAATAAAAATTATACTTCCAAATTGGTCAGGAGGGGGGGGGGGAGGGGGTCAGGCCGGACCGCTTTTGAGCTTTGGAGGGGAGAGGCGATCCCCCTGGATTTTTTCTAGGGGGGGTCCAAAATTTTGGCTCTAGGGGGGTGGACCCCTCTGTCCCCCCCAAAAAAAACATCTATGGTACAAGTATTTTGCGACGTTTTTGACTGACTCATTATGTCAGAGTAACGACGTGTTGAAATACGTCATAAACTGGAAAACAGCTGAGGTGTGAACATTGTATGTCAGCTGTGGACTCTTTTGTGCTGACCTCAGCGCTCGCAGAGCTTGGGCGCATGAACGCATTTTCTCCAGGACTCTTTTGTGCCGGGACTCTTTTGTGCCAGGACTCTTTTGTGCCAGCTGCGATTTTTTTTGGGACTCTTTTGTGCCGGGACTTTTTTAAAGGTGAGCCGGTAGTTACACTTATGTAACCTGTTGAAATTCATATACAATATTCATAATTTTAAATAAATAATTCCCCCTACTGTGTTTCTTTTTAAACATAAATCAGTTTGATTGTATTTTAACGACAAACACAATGTTGGTTTCTTCAGAATAATATTTTATGCCTTTTTCGGGTTCTTACAAAAGGCCCATAGATAAAATCTTTACAAACATGAATCCAACATGAAGTAGTGTGTATCAATTTCCCAATAAATTATTGCGTTTGTAATATTTTCTTAAAGTTTAAAGTTTATCTCGCATAAATTAGTACACAAAACATTGATACTAACGACTTCCAACCACTATACATACAATACAAGCAAACAATATTATCACGGCTCCCTATCATAAGAGTACGGCACAAAACAGTACCACAAAATAGTCCCGGGTTTCGCAAAAGAGTACGCATGAAACAGTACTGGAACAAAAAAGTACGGCACAAAAGAGTACTGAGATATTTCGTGCAGGAACTAGCAGACTTTAGTGATTCAGATGGAAATTTGCATATTTAAGAAACCAATATACGCATACCAAAGTATAATTTTTAGGCCGTGGTAGTGTTGGTAAGTATTTTTGTTTTATTTATTTTTTTGTCTAGGTGAGGTAATTAGAAGTAAACACATAAACGGTGTATAAAAATTATCGTGTAGTAAAACATGGGCATTCCGCTCCGGATATATCTTGATTAAGAAAAATAGCTTTTTTATTTTAATCGTATGTTCTTAAATACTAATAAAACAAGTTTTGACTTTTGCTAAAAAAATTAATTGATTGAAATAATAATCCATATTTTTTAAAATAATAATCTAGATTTTTTTGTTTTTTAAACAAAATCAAAGCAGTTTGTTAGTTATGTTCCTGCGCTATGTGTTATCGTGCTCGAAGAAGCGATCTTTACTCCCGCGCTTTAGTTCCGTTTCCGGCCCTTAAAATTTAGGTGAAAGAACCTGCAGTTTTTTGCTGTTTTTAAATATCATAGTACTACTGTAACGTGCGGTTTGGCCCGTGTGTTTGCGCTGACAAATGAGTGTTCTGCGACCGCACGCTACTTGTCGTATGGGTGTTTGCGCGATGTAGCCGTAGGCTATCTGACCCCGTATACATTTATTATAAATATTTACAAACCCCAGGCGGGATACCCAAGTACCCGGCGAGGTTACTAAAAGGCATATACATATTTGAAGGCGCAGTTTTTTAGCAGGTAGGGAGAAAACTAGGACGGGCGGGGCAGAAAGATCCAAGCCCTCACTTCATTGGAAGTGAGGGCTTGGAAGAATTAAATTATTTAGGTTGGAACTTTATTACAATAAGTAGGACGACCGATTTAGCAGCAATTTTGGCTGATATAAACTCACTCTAAACCCCAACTAAACTGAATGAATTTTACTTGAAAACCCGCGGATTTATATACCCGCGGGATGCGTGGTTGTTTTGACTACAGGCAGAAAGTTTAGCAGACTGAAAGGAATGTAAAAGGAATGCGTATTTGACCTTTTGTTAAAGAAAAGTTTAAATTAAATAAGAAATAAATGATTTGTAAAATTTAATTAAAATGGGAAAACCCGGGCATTACACTACCATATTTATAAAGAATTTTTTTAGCTTGTATGACTTTTTTGACGGATTTTTAAGCCAAAAAAAATTCAACAAAAAATACAGATTATTAAAACTTGTTTTTTAAGGGTTTGACATAATTATTTAAAGTCTTACTAATAACTATTAAAGTTTGCGAACAGGAAAAAATTAAGTTATATGTAATATGAACAATACCTAAGGATAAATTTGCAACCTTTAAAATCTTTTATTGTTCGTTTTGGCAATAGTTACAGCCAGTTTTTTCTAGGTGGCCAAAGTTAATGGTTCGCGCCTTAATTTTGGCCACTATAGACACAAAACTTTAAACCTCCACTGCTCTTTAAGTGTAACAGAAATTTTAAAATTTTGCACTGGAATAACAAAATAACTATCGTTTGATTTTTAGACCAAATTTTGGGTCGATTGGAAAAAACAGAAAAAACTTATCCGAAAAAATAAAAAAAGGTGGCCGAAATTAAGTCAGTTACCCTAATCGTTTTAACATTGTTATTTCTTTAGTACTCTTTTGTGCCAGTACTGTTTTGAGTCATACGCAAAACGTGAATATCTTACTCTTTTGTAGCAGTACTCTTTCGTGTCTGTACTGTTTTGTGTCAGAGTCGCGTGGTGTAGCAAACGCAATTCACACAGGACACTTATGTGCCGTACTGTTTTTTGACGGTACTGTTTTGTGGCATACTATTTCGTGCGTACTCTTTTGCAAAACCCGGGACTAATTTGTGGTACTGTTTCGTGCCATACTCTTATGCGTCGGCCCCTATTATCACAGTATAGCGTGTCCCAAACATGGCTTGATCTCGGTGGAACATTCAGTTATGGTTCTATAAAATGGTAATTTAAAAAATTATGCTCACAATAACCTTTGACATGACAATCGCAAAATTGTTACCTTTATGAATATTTAAAGATGTTTCTAACTCATGTGAAATCGAGTTACGACTTACACATATTAAAACATATTGCAACAATTACGACCTTTTAGAATTTTTCAGAATTATATTCATGAAAAATTTAATCTTTAATTTTTTAAAATTAATTTCAATTTAAAGTATTTCAAAATATTACTGTGTCCCAAAACTGAACTTCTCCCTCCTATTGTTTGCTATAAAAGAAGTGGGCTTTAATCTGGCAATGTTTATTAAGGTTAAAATTAGTTTTATTTTTAACTAAGAAGATAATTTCAGCGGAGATTTATTTTTATTATTCTTTTAAACGGTTCGTGATAAAATGGCCTACGTCGTGAATATGGTGACGTTAAATCTCAATGAAAATGCCCATTAATGTTACTAATAATAAATCGAAGCTTAAATTTTCCGGGAATGAAGTCTAGATTAAATGTTAATCGCGTATTTTACGTGAAAAAAGGTTTTTTTTTATCTTTTAAAGAGTTTGTTATGAACAAAATTAAAGAAATCATAACCAAAATAAACAAACAGGAACAAAAATACTAAAAAAATTGCGAAAACATGAAACTTTTAAACTCAATAGACACATTTGCCTTAACTAAGCTCCGCCCACAAATTACGAAAATTAATAAATTACTTTTTTATTCTACGTGTTGAGTACTAAAACGAAAATTCTAAAAATTTTAGAAATTTTCACGTATACGCGTTTTTTAAACACGTACATATCAATCAACAAAAAATCCTTAAAGGTGCGGTACCGAGTCAAACTTTTTATCTTCGATTTTGATTATTTTTTGTGAGTTTAATTTGATACCCTGATTGTTAAGTTTGGTGCAGTATTTGTCGAGATATTGCATTTCTAGAAGAAAGAATTATCTTTAACAAAAATAAAAAAGTAATTATTATGCAGATAGGTTTTTAGAATTACATCAATATTGCACAAGTTATGACTTATTTTGCAAACTAAAGATTAATTGCATAATATATTTAAAAGATTTTGTTATATTTCTACCCACAAACATTACGGTTTTTTTTTAATTTTTAATGTTTTTCAAACACACGTTCCGTGTTTTAAAAACACGTTCCTAACTTTTTAAATTTTTAGAATTTTTTTCGACACTTAAGACATAGATTAATTTTATAGTTTATTGATTTTCTTATTTTTGTAGACGGAGCTTAGTTAAGAGGGATGCATGTTAAATTGTTTAAATATAGGCACCTTGCACTGAAACTGGTTACACACATAGAGTATGCAAACGCTAACATTGTTGCCTGTGCGGAAAATACCTTAATGAGGCAAATTTTTTAAGGAAAGCCAGCGGTAAAGAAAACCTTTAATAAATTACTTTTTATTCTACGTGTTGAGTACTAAAACGAAAATTCTAAAAATTTTAGAAATTTTAAGGTATACGTGTTTTTTAAACACGTACATATCAATCAACAAAAAATCCTTAAAGGTGCAGTACCTAGTCAAAATTTTTATCTTCGATTTTGATTATTTTTTGTGACTTTAATTTGATACCTTGATTGTTGAGTTTGGTGCAGCATTTGTCGAAATATTGCATTTCTAAAAGAAAAAATTAGCTTTAACAAAAATAAAAAAGTACAGTCCCGAGCAGAGATAATGGTCATTTTTCAGACGAAGGCAATAGCCGTTATGCGCGTCTCCGCGGGAATAAGCGTTATAGATTTCTGCATGAAGGGAAGCAGTGCGAAATAAGAAGTTTGCATTTTGGCTATAGCCGGCCGCCTGCTCTAAGCGCATATGCGCGCATATGCGTTCTAAGGCTCCTGCTGTTTTCCCTACAAAAAAAATTCAAAACATTGCTTGTAAAACATAAAAAAGCTTCAAACACAAAGTGTTTAACGTTTGAAATGAAATTTATGTTACAAATTTTAAAAAAAATATAAATATGTCTTATATAAACAAAGCCAAAACACCTCTATAGTCCACTTACGAATATTTCTTATTTTCCTTTTCTTATGGACTTCGTCGCCATAACGCTTATGCGTCCATACGCTTATGCCCAACGCGTCTGAAAACTACTTTTATTTCTGCCCGGGACTGTAATTATTGCAGATAGGTTTTTAGAATTACATCAATATTGCACAAGTTATAACTTATTTTACAAACTAAAGATTAATTGCATAATATATTTAAAAGATTTTGTTTTTTTCTACCCACAAACATTACGGGTTTTTTTTTTGATTTTCAATGTTTTTCAAACACACGTTCCGTGTTTTAAAAACACGTTCCTAACTTTTTAAATTTTTAGAATTTTTTTCGACACTTAGGACATAGATTAATTTTGTAGTTTATTGATTTTCTTATTTTTGTAGACGAAGCTTAGTTAAGAGGAATGCGTGTGTAAATTTTTTAAATATAGGCACCTTGCACTGAAACTGGTTACACACATAGAGTATGCAAACACTAACATTGTTGCCTGTGCGGAAAATACCCTAATGAGGCAAATTTTTTAAGGAAAGCCAGCGGTAAAGAAAACCGTGCAAAGAAGGCGGAAAAAGAGCGGAGATTGAAAAAGAACTCAAACTTTTCTTTAAATGAAACAACTTTTAATAAAAACGTACCAAAAACTAATGTATATAATTAATATTAATTTAAAATGTAATAATCTAAACGGTAAAGCATAAACTTTGTTAATAAAATGTATATCTCCCCCTAAATTATACTCCTGCATTACTCATTTCATTTCCCGCATTGCTTTTCATTTTCCGCGTCAGATATCACACAATGATAAGCTACACCGCACACGTATTTATAAACTTAGAAATTACATGTAATTCGAAAAGGTGTTTTTTATAGATGCTTATTGATAATGTTCCGCAACAAAAATATATGTTTTAAAGTATGACACGAAGTTATGCTCTGCCTGGCATTGGTTAACGGCTTTTTTAAAAAAATTGATCATACCAAAAATATATAATAATATATATTATATTAAGGAAAAATATGCAATCTTCCCCAGAAGTAAAACAATTTTGTGCCATTCTTTGAGCAAAACAACTGCCATTAAATGAGCAAAACAACTGCCATTATATGGACAAGTGTGGAGAAAATGGGCACTGCCTAAAAAATAGCAATATTTGTGCGCATATCATGGCAGTTGGGACTGGAGAGACGGACCGAACACAGTCAACCAATCAAAGCAAACCTAAGGTAAGAATTTAAACTTCCACCGAGTTGTTAATGTTTCAGTTTTTCCTAATATAATATAAATAAATTATATATAATATGATTTAAAATTAAATTACTTTCAGTTTCCATACTGCACCTGTAAAATTACTCTCCAGGATGTACCATTTACACATATTAAAAAATATACAGAAATATACCTTGCTTTTATTAGTTTTATAATATGTGCAAGCAGCTGCACCCATTTATACGGGATGTACCATTCTGATTTTGTCTACATTTTATTAGTATTAGTTAAATTATTTCAATAAATATGTTTTTTTATGCTTTTTAGCTATTTAGCTATTTTAATATGCTTTTTAGCTGAACCCAAAGAAATCTGGGATGCATAACGATGCATAACGATATATAGTATTGTTTTTCTAATCTAGCTATATATTACGTCTTTCTGTAGCCTTTGGACTGACCTAGAATTTGTTTTCTAGGATGCACCATTTGTACATATTTTTATATGCGCTTGTAGCCCTTATGCTGCACCCGTTTTTTTAACGGGATGTACCATTAAAAATTTTTTTATTCTAAAAGAACAATACATCAATTTCACTAATTCATTATTTTCTATATGTTTTTTAACTTGCATAAAATGTTTTAGTTCCTGCTGTTATTAATAAATTGTTTTCATGGTAAAAGGTGTTTACACAATTTATCTTAATACAACACATGTATAACTCTACATTTGCTCAACTTGACAAAAGTTTAACTCACCACAAAATAAATTACTACCTAATTTTATCTTAAAAGTTTTAATCTGTTGGGAATGAAGCCTTTAAGATAAGAACAAAATAATGGTTTCACCTCAATAATCTGGTAAATCTGCCAGTAATTTCATATTTCACACTTCACACTTTACTCTCACAATTCAGTTCAACTTCTCTCTGTATATTGTTTTTGTTAATGTTAATGTTATAATTGTTCCTACCTGATATGGCTGAACAGCAGGAAGGTATAAAATTTTGTTATGTATAAATTGTTAAAAAAATGTTTTTGTTTTATGTATTTGGCTTCAAGATCTACTGGTGGTGGATATTCTACTGACGAGCGCAAGTCAGGAGGCGTCTAAAATTTTCGCACAAAACGCCAAGAGTTGTTGGTTTGGATGGATCAAAGCATTAAAATGTAATGTCGCTTCCTGGTGGCGTTTGAGTTTAGAACAACAAATGTGTACTAGATAAATGGGTTTTATACAAAAAAATATTTTTAGTTATAGAAAAAATTTTGTAATAAATATTATTACAGGAAATGAATAAGACATAAGTGTGTAACTGTAAATTTTATATACGCAAATATATTTGTAAATATATTAATGTGTGCGGAATGTGTAGAGACTTAGAACAATATGTTTATTAAATAAATTACTTGTTAGACATATAATTTTGTACTAGATTTATAACGATGTTTCAAATTTTAAAAATTAGATGTTTAGTATGTGTATAATGTGCTAAATGGGTAAATTGGTTTATAAAATATACAAACTGGTTGAGAGAGTGGTGAAGCATAAACTATATATTTATGTTGTAATTATATAAAAAACTTTAAATATAAATAGCATTTAACCCAAGATCTTTACAATCATCAAATACTTTAAAAATGATTAACCACTTAAATTTAAATGTGCCTTGCTTTATATATTTCGCCTTAGGTTTAACAGCAGATGAATTTTAAAAAAAATTACACAAAAACACAAAATACACTGCACGCTCAATATGGGAGAAATTAAAAAATGCAATTATATACTTTTTTAACTAAACAATATAGCAAAAAACTTTTGTTTAACAGTTTAAAATAAAAAAAAATATTTTTAGAAACCAAGTCACCCGGTCGTCGGGAGAACGGGTTTTAACCGAAACCGTTTTTAGGTGACTAATCAGAGCTCTCCTGAAATAAAAAAGAGAAGCTCTGCTCAGTTTTGAAATGCATTGACCAGTTATTTAATGAGAAATCGTAGTTACACGAATCATTTTGTGACTTCAGTTCATGCCTTTAAAAAAGCACAAAAGTATATTTGTAAACATTTAGTGTTTGATTACGTTCAATTTTAATAAAATTTCTTATTTTAAACCAGCAAAAACAAATACAGACTCTATAAGCAAAAATAGAAAAATTGAGGTAACTGCGATTTTTTGTGAAAATCGATTATCCAAATTAGGGTAGTGCATTTAATTTCGGCACTTTTCCAAATTGGGCATTTTCGATTTTGGACTATATTTGTTGTAATCCTGGACGGAATACGACGTTTGATAGCTCAAATGAGAGCTAATTATATGTAGATGACTTTCGTTAGGTTTTTATTTGTTATGCTATGATATTTTCAAGTAAAATTGTGTGATTTACAAAAAATAATATTGTTACTCGTTTTTAGAAAATGGGCATTTCATGATTACGCAATAAATTGGTTTCAAAATTAAACTGTCTCGGTAAAATTTAGTCTATTTTCCGAATTTTTAGTCTCCGTGGTTCTACGTTGCGTCTGTGGTGAGCAATCGTTATAAAATAAAATAGTGTAATTTTGGCACACATATTGTTGTAGGTAAAAACGGTTGAATTAAGTCGTCAAGTGTTAAATTGTAGTTGTAAATAGTTAAAAGGCAACGTTGAAATGTGTAGGAGTCATAGCACTGCACTTAAACTCGATTAAGGGGGTCCTTTTAAAAAGTGCCGACATTAAATGCACTTTTTTCCCAAGTTTTGCTCATTTTGATACCATATGGCATTTTAGCTGTAACTTTTTGCCAGTTACACGTTAAACAACAAGTAGAAGCTTCAATTAAAGAAAACTGTCTGGAAGTAATGATAGGCTTTTAAATTTTTGAAAATGATGATTTTTTGACTGAGAAACAATTGATTGTTTGTAAAATGCCGAAATTAAATGCATACATTTAATTTCGGCAATTTTCCATTTTTTTTAAAAACTGATTTAATTAAGTAAAAAAACAAATTTCGTACAGTGAAACTTTTATGACGCAACGCAGTATCGTAAAAGCTTTAACATGACCTATCAAACATGAAAATCGGGCCATACAGTGAAAAGTTACATTGGAAAAACGAAAAAAGTGCCGAAATTAAACACACTACCCATAGCCACTCTCTTTTCCATTAAAGAAGAGGGCTCAGATTAGTCGTCTGAACGAAGTTGGGTAAAAACCGTCCTAATGACAGGTATATCAGTTTCTTAAAATTTTATTTAAATATAGTGAAACATTAAGTATGTAAGAATATATTTCTTTACATTGATTGGCTTGTTATGTGCGGCTGGTCCCTGTCCCGAGTTTAATATTTTGCTTTGATTGGCTGGCTGTATTTGCTTAGCGTATTCCCCAGCTTTCTTATTATGCGCACGAATGTACTGCTAGTCTTTGGACAGTGCCCACTTATACGACACTTTCCCAATTAATGACAGTTGTTTTGTCATGGTTTGTGCATGCCAATTAATAGCAAGCAGCACTCAAAAAATGGCACCAAATCGTTTCATGTTTGGCGAAGAGTTGCATGTTTTTCCTTAATATAATATATAGTATTATATATTTTTGATTATACTTGCTAACGATATTATAACGAAATTTAGGATGAACATTGGGTCGGCGCTGTTCTCCAAAGTTTGATCAAAATTCTAAAAAGTCAACGCTGTCTTTAGTGTTATTGATTTCCGTGCGTGGTTTATATATTTTTGCCTGAGTAAAATGGACCCACTCGTTTTGTATTTTTGTCCTTGAACTTATCTCAATAAATAAATTAGCGCGCGAAGCTAACCAGCAGCCGTTTACTTGACAAGGGAATGAACCGGACAACCAGCAACCATCAACTTCAGGAATCGGTCAAGTCAAAGATGAATATGTATCGCCACACTCAGCGAAGAAGAGGACTCCTCCATGGAAGCGGGGACCTAAGAAAACAAGCTGCTTCCGGTGCAAGAGCCCCTTTCATATGGTACAAAACTGTCCAAAGAAAAAAATAAATGAACTCAGTGAGAATGAAGAAATAGGTGATTTTTATAATCTTATGTTCCTATTTAATTGTTAATTTAATGTTTACTTAGTTCTTTTTTGTTTGGTTTACTAATCCTTTAAAGACGGGGACCGTCTTTAATCCGCGGGAAAGTTGTAGTGCGCGGACTTGATTTAGTAACTAGCCTTGAAAAATGCTCTAAAAATAGAGCAGAAAAAAGGGGCGATTTTTCCCAGGGCGTATGTTTAGACAGAAAAGATGTGGACTAGTCTGAGATGGGGATTATGTGGACTATAGAAAATTTGCATTTGGTTTGGCCAGCTGCTCACTAAATAAAAATTTCTACCATATGATAATGATTTGTTTATACATTGATCTAATCACACAGCACTGTTGCATTTTTTTTAGTTTGATGAAATGTCAATTGAAAAAATCATACTCACAGCAATCTTTGACAAGCGCAAAATCGCCACTTTTTCAAATTTATAGGTTTCTTACACATACAAACATAACCTTCAAATTTAAAAAGTGGCGATTTCGCGCTTGTCAAAGATTGCTGTGAGTATGATTTTTTTAAAATTGACATTTCATCAAACTAGAAAAATGCAACAGTGCTGTGTGATTAGATCAATGTATAAACAAATTATTTTCATATGGTAGAAATTTTTATTTAGTGAGCAGCTGGCCAAACCAAATGCAAATTTTCTATAGTCCACATAATCCCCATCTAAGACTAGTCCACATCTTTTCTGTCTAAACATACGCCCGGGGAAAAATCGCCCCTTTTTTCTGCTCTATTCTTAGAGCTTAATTGCGGCACAGCTTAATTACCCTGTTGCAGCATTACAATATAGCGTGTTCCAAACGGCCTTAAAATTTTGATAATGCTTTGAAACTGCAAATTTACCTTAATTTCGGTCCACAAATTAGCAAAGTCTCATTTTTGAGAACTGCCAACTAGTCCATTTATAATTGTTTGGAATGGCTTAAACATTACTGGAATTTACACAATCTTCTTACGAATGAAAATTAAGCGCTGTTTAATTAATTTTTATTTAAAATTTTATTAATTATTTATAATCCTGTTTATTTTTTAAGAAATATTCGCAATCCATTCTTGTTTATTGCATTATTGTTATAATTGTTGCAAATGAAAAAATAAAAAATAGAATTAACATTATTAAAAACACAAATTTCAAATCGACTTATCATTGTAAGAAAAAACAAAAAATAAAACGGTCATTTTTCAAATTAATATTTGTTTACGAATTTTATGCAAAAACTCACGGATTGTTAGAATTGTCGCTTTCAGATAGCCTTCGGGTATAAGAATAATAAAATAAGGACAATATAAATGCGTTTATCAATTTACAATTACAAAGATTTTTCAGAAATAGACCCCTGGGTAAATTTAGAAATAAAATTTATAACCTTCATTTTTTTAATAGTTTTTCCAATCTCCAAATTAAGATTCAAATGATAAATTGCAGTAATAATTTATTTGCTGCATCAACTTGATTCTGATTTTTAAATTTTTAGCAGCGGGAGCAGAGTACTTACACCCTGACTCTGACGATAAAGATTTACATTTACCGTGTCAACCATAAATAAAGCATCCAAAATATTGTCAACAAATTTTTTTACATTGTGTAAGCAAAAAAAAATTGTTTTATTAATAATATCAAACTTAAAAAAGAAACATAAGTCATTGCGCTGCTAAAACTTCAGTTTATCAGATTATTTTTTTAAATTCGTTTAAAAAAACGGATAGCCTTGAAAAATGCTGTAAGAATAACTAAGAAAAGTACGATTTTTTAAAATATTTTTGTTGTACCCTCTTTATTACAAAAAAATACGCTTTTTTAGAGTTATGAATTTTAACTCTTCTTGTGCTTCTATTTTTTCAAGAATTTTTTTTCTTATAAAATTTGAATTTTTTGTAACCCGTCTTTTTTCATCGCTCTTTTTATATTAAAAAATTGCCTGAATTACGGTATTTTCCGTATACCTTTATGCTTTTTAGTTTGTGGCATACTTATGTTTATTTATATCTTACGTTCTGTGTAAGTACCATTCAAAAAACGTCTTAATTACAAAATTTTACGTGGTTCTCGTTTCTCACATGATCGCGTACAATTTTAGGAGGTGAACTATAGATTTCTAATATGATTGCAGTAAAATGTCTTATTCTTGCCTGTCTTTCTTAGCTATGAAGATAATTATATTTCAAGAATGCATATATAAGATAGAAAATGTCCGACTGTGTGTTAACCAATTGTTCTAATTATTGTATGTTAAGCGAGCCAAAAATAAAATAATATAATAATAATAATTTTAGAAATAAAAAATTACGAACGCAAAAGTCCCAGATGAGACTCTTCTGCATAACATTGCCGCATAATTCAAATTATTCAAAATATTTCACATTTTAACATGTAGAATAATATATATGTCGGATGTAAGAAAAAAGCCCAGGGGAGGTATGCTGAAGGTTTAATCCGACTTAAAATTAATCTGAGATTAGCGATTGTCGACACACACTAAACATACTAACAGTATTGATTGAATAATCTAGGTTAACGGAGTTAATAGACGTAATCTCAGATTAAATCGCCACTAATCCGAGATTAGCAGGAAAAACCCGCAAATTTTTAATCCACCTCCAGAGGTGGTTTAAAAATTTGCATAAATTAATTTTAAGTCAGATTAAACCTTCAGCATACCACTCCAGGGGTGGTATGCTGAAGGTTTAATCCGTCTTAAAGTTAATCTGAGATTAGCGATTGTCGACACACAGTAAACATACTAGCAGTATCGATTAGATAATCTAGTTTAACGAATTTAATCTAAGATTAGGTTTAATCTCAGATTAAATTGTCACTAACTCGAGATTAAATTATTAATTTACGCAAATTTTTAAACCACCTCCGGAGGTGGATTAAAAATTTGCGGGTTTTTCCCGCTAATCTCGGATTAGTGACGATTTAATCTGAGATTAAGTCTATTAACTCGTTAACCTAGATTATTCACTCAATATTGTTAGTATGTTTACTGTGTGTCCACAATCGCTAATCTCATATTAATTTTAAGGCGGATTAAACCTTCAGCATACCACCCCAGGGGTGGTATGCCAAAGCTTTAATCCGACTTAAAGTTAATCTGAGATATGGCGGTAGAAGAGAGCGGAGGAGAAGAGAAGATTAGATATTAAAAGATAGGGGGTAGAGAGATTAGATATAAGATAAGATTATTCCTAAGTAGGGGGTAGGGGGGGAGAACGCGAAATTTTTAATCCACCTCCCGAGTTGGTTTAAAAATTTGCGTAAATTAATAATTTAATCTCGAGTTAGTGACAATTTAATCTGAGATTAAACCTAATCTCAGCTTAAATTCGTTAATCTAGATTATCCAATCAGTACTGTTGGTATTTTTATTGTGTGTCGACTATCGCTAATCTCAGATTAACTCTAAGTCAGATTAAACCTTCAGCATACGGCCCCAGAATATTTGACAATATTATGCAAAAAAAGCATCACCTGGGAATTTTACGTTCACAGTTTTTTGTTTGCAAACTAAAATTGTGAACGCAAAATTTATAAACGAACTTTTCTTATATAATACTGTCAAATAATTCAAATTATTGGAAATATTTCATGTTTTAACATGTAAAATAATGTAAAAGTCGAATTTAATAAAAAAACGTTGAATATTCAACAGTGAAAAAATGACATCAAAGAATGTTACGTTCGCAGGTTTTTTTGTTTGCAAATTCGCGGTTAACATGTAGAAGAATCACTAATATTAAGTATAAAAACTGTCAAGTAAATTATTCTACAAACTGTAGATTATTCCACAGGTTGCAGTAGATTTTTCTGCATGATAAAAAATTTACGTAATTTATTTTTAAAATAATAACTATTAGCTTTAAAAATACTTACAGGCAATAAGACGACTTGAAAGATAATAAATGCTTTTGTTCTGTTATGCTTTGATTGTGCTGTCAAAACATTTTTTTGGTTTTTTTTCAAGGTGTGTAGAAAAAATGCATTTTTAAAAATGCCTTCGGAAAATATTGATTGTTTGGCAATTTCCGCATATAACAAATATTTGTTCTTAACTTTTCGAAACCACGTCGGGTTTCTTCTTCTAAAGTACAAGATCTATAACAAAGTACAATAAATATAAAAATTATATAAAACAACAGTCAAATAACACATTTTGTCCTTGTAAATCTTTATTATTGTTACGCAACTTTTACCGCTTCTGTTTTATTCTGTTTTATTCTGTTTATTTTTATCGTCTTTCCTTATATTGGTTGTTTTAATGTACTTTCCGGCCATGTTATTAGGAATTTTACTGTAATTTTACAAATTTTCGTCCACTTTACTCACAAACTTTTTCATTTTCCATTTTTATTTGTTCTTAAAAATAACTTTTATTATCAAACGCTATAATTAATGTTTTTGCGCGTTTTTTTAAACCTTTTAAAAAAGAGTGTTTCATTTCTACAAAATATTTTATTTTATTCTCACCACTCATTTTCTTTAATTATTTACAAAAAAGTTTTATTTCCCATTTTTTATTATTTATCCACTCTTAATTTGTTTAAAGTTTTACAAGGACGAAATGTATTATTTGACTGTTGTTTCATATAATTTTTATATCTATTCTACTTTCTAAGAATTCTAGAACTAACATTTTTACCTAACAGTTTAGCTAAGGCACAAATAGATTTACTAAATGCCACACTTTTAATTCCCACATGTTTGCTCCAAGACAAACGCTCGTCTACAGTCACACCCAAATATTTATAATTTTTAACCCTCTCAATTATATGATTGCTAAGCTTTAGATCAACATTATGACTCAAGCCACTATGTCTCAGGGGCCAGATTACCTCTGCTTTTGAACGACAAAAATTTAAAAACTTAATTAATATCATAGTATTATTATTATTAGCAAGAATATATAATACAAGAGAATGTCCGACTGTACACTAAATTTTTGACCAAAATTTTGCGAGAAAACTCGCACTTTCAAATTCATGTGCGACTTTTCTCGCAAAAATCCGCCATTTTCTGCTAGTTTTCCCGCGCTGCGAGTTTTAACACAGTGTTAGTTTTCTTGCACTGGGACTGCGACTTCTTTTGTACTCTATGCTGCTTTATTTGCACTGCAATTATTTTCGCACTGCGAGAGTCTGGCTGCACAACAAAAAAAATAATAACAAAACGGAGCAAAATTTTGTGTTTAAATGAGTAAAAATTGTTTTTTTACCTTAAGATGTTAAAACTATTTAGTTTTAATGAAATAAAGTAACTCTCCAACGTTTTAAAATTAAATAAAACAAGTTTTGATGTGTTTTACTCTATTTAAAATGATCACCATAGCGTCTGTATTTTTTTGTTATGCAGTTAGACTCGCAGTGCTAAAATAATCTCAGTGCGAATAAAGCAGTATTTAGTGCAAAAGAAGTCGCAGTCCCCACTGCGAGAAAACTAATACTGTGTTAAAAATCACAGCGCAGCAAAACTAGCAGAAAATGGCGGATTTTTGCGAGAAAAGTCGCACACAAATTTAAAAGTGCGACTTTTTTCGCAAAATTTTGGTCAAAAATTAGTGTACAGTCAGACATTCACTTGTGTTATATATTTTTGTTATTAGTAAAATATGACGAAAATAATTTGTAACTTCTGTTTCAGGTGTAATCAAGTGCTTCTGAATCATTCTTTTTAACATCGCAACTAATTTGTGTTTAAGGTCTTTAGACAATGTGTTTAGACATGTACTTCTTATGGTTTTAGTTAATTACGTCTAAATTAATCTTAACGTTGTTGTGGGGGGGTTTGTTTCTTTTTTTTTTTGTTTTTGTTTGTTGCGGTGTGGGACTTTCCAGGCCCAATCGGAGAAATCGGCATGAAAAGCCGAAGGTTGGTGCATATAAAAGTCACCGAAACATTCCAACACTACACGGATTATTGTGTATTTCCGTTGTTTTTGTGTTAAATATCATTTGCGGAGTTTATTATTTTTGATTTTGAGAAGTGAAATCAGTCCTATAACTGTTCTAGAACTGTTCGGAACAGGTTCTAGAACTGTTCCGAACAGTTCTAGAACGCATAGCACAGGGGCATGTAGAGTACCGGTTAAACGAAAATAATGAGGTCTTTAGACATTGTACATCTTATGGTTTTGTTTAATTTAAATTATCAAAAATATGTAAAAAATAAAAGATGAGAAGAACATAATTATTGTCGACTACAAAAAGGTACTATTTTAATATTTTTTTGAAAGGTACAATTTAAACAGCGCTTTTAATTACAGTTAATTTGTTCTGAGTTCCAGATTTTTCTCTTAACAATTTAAACAGCGCTTTTAATTACAGTTAATTTGTTCTGAGTTCCAGATTTTTCTCTTTATACATTTATTCTTTGATATTTTCAATTTATTTTTATTACAGAGTAAATATTTCTCCCCAATAAATTGTGTCACTAAGTGGAAAGAGTGAAACATTGTTAAGTATTCTGCCGTTAAAACAACGATTTTTTTGATTTTTATATACTCAATTAAGCTTCGATTTAACTTTGAAACACGATAAAAAACTGTTACTAAACAATAGAAGATTAGTGCCTTGTTATTTATCAAAATACTTAATTTTGAACAAAAACACCAATTTTCTAATGGTCAAATTTGACTAAACAATTTAGTATAGACACATGCCTATTAACTAAGCTTCACACAAAAAAATACAAAAAATCAATAAATTACTATGTTAAAGTATGTCTTGAGTTTCTAAAAAAATTTTAAAAGTTAGATACGCGGTTTTGAAGCGCGTACCGAAAATTAAAAAAATTCGTAAAAATTTTTATAGAAAAGTAACAAATACCTAAAATACATGTTGCAATTAATTTTTTGTTTGAAAAAGCAGTTATAATTTGTGCATTATTGAAATTCTTTTATAAAAACCAAACTGTGATTTTATTTGTATTTGAACGAACAACAAAATGGTGTTATCAGAATATTATATTTTATTCATTGTTATTTGTATTTTAATATTGAGATTGCAAAACGCAAATAACAATAAATAAAATATAATATTTCTATAGGCACCTTGCACTGAAACCTAAAATAAACATAAGATATAGAACACACAAACATTGAAACTGTACGGAAAATACCGTAATCATGCAAATGTTCCCTAATTATTGATTAGTGGCAGCATTGACGGGAAATAACCCGCTTATAATAACATATGTTGCCATATATTTTTTTATTTTTACATGCAAATCTTAATTACACGTTTTAAAACAGACAATTTCTAATATAAATCCACATACATAATTAGTGTGATGTCATTATTAAACACCCCAGGGTTTCGTCTTTCGCCTTTCGTCTTTAAAAAAAAAACATTTGCATGATTACGGTACTTTCCGTACAGTAGCAATGTTTGTGTGTCCTATATCTTATGTTTATTTTAAGTTTTAGTGCAAGGTGCCTATAGTAGCACTTTGTGATTCGTTTCAATACTAATAAAATGATAGTTTGGTTTTTTAAGAAGAACGTATTGTTATCCCGGTAAGGACTAGTGATGTCCCTACCCTCCAATATCATACTCCACAACTCCGGTCATTTTAGGGGCGGAGCTCCGGAGCTTTTGAGCGATTTTAAGCTTATTTAAGCGTGAAAAACATTTAAAGTTATTTTATTGACATTTTTAAAGGTCTCTCCGGACAGTTTTCACTTCACAGCGTTAAAAAAACCAGTTCAAATACAGAACAAAAATTATTTTTTTGTTTACATAAAAAGTATATTATTATTTATTGTAATTATAGAGCATTATAATATTTTAAAATATCCCAACAACGAAAATTAGAATGAGCGGCAAAAGGTAGGAAACAAATGCGGTTTAAATATTTGTAACAAAAATTATTTGTAATCTAAAATAAATAATAATATTAAATAAAAAATGTGGCAATAAAAATAAGTTCCAGTGGAAATCGATACATCGACCTCAAAGATTTTAACAGTGGCAGACGGGAATGGCTCTATCCGACTGCGCCACATAACCATCTGCTCAACTTTTCTAAAAGAGGTTTATAAACCCAAGAATTATTTCATTATTTTAATGTGTTCAGATATTAAATTTTGAGTTAAATGCACTCGCCGCCACAGTTTTTTAGTGCTGAATTAATAGACAAATGTCACCCATACACATACATACATACATACATACATATACAAAAGATTTTATTAATTTTTCTCGTTCGTGGGTTTATTGTTTATTTCTTCCTGGCGGAGGGCGGTTACGCCCTTAATTTCAGCCTGGATGATTTTAGCTTTAGGTGGTAAAGTAACAACTCGTTCTTGGAGAAAATATCATGTAGAGAGAAGCACGTGACGCAACTTAATAATAATTGGTTACATCATCTCTGAAAACTTTTTTTATTATTCTTATTCTCAAGCGTTCATTGTTTGTTTCATCCTGACGGCGAGCGGTTACGCCATGAATTTCAGCCTGAAGGATTTTAACTTTAATTCACTATATTCCACATACGTCCAATTCCTACTAAAGATTAATTCTATCAGGATGAAAATAGATGAGTGGTAAAATAATCAACCACTCGCTCTTCAAGAAAATATCACATGCAGAGAAACACATGACGCAACTAAATAATAATTGGTTACATAACCGCTGAAAACTTTTTTTAAATTTTTCTCGCTCGCGGGTTTATTGTTTATTTCTTACTGGCGGAGAGCGGTTACGCTCTTAGTTTCAACCTGGGGCCTATTTCATAAAAACCTTTGTAAATTCTTATTTTACAACTCTCAGCCTATTTTTTGTAAATTACATTATAAAGGTTGTAACGGGCCAAACAAGGTCAAGCCGGTAAGTTGATGGACTTGCGGCCCGGTACACACGGATTACTTATCGTATTTAATAAACACCTTATGCTTGATTTCCCTTTTTGTTCGGCTCAGCCGGTTAATTACACAATAAAGAAGTTTGCACAATTTTTATGATTTACCCTTAGTGTTTACTCTTGCGTAGTGAGGGAACACACGACACACCCTCTTGACCGGGGGGTCAAGTCGGTTCACGGAGTGGGGTTACGGTAGGACGAGTTGAGGAAAGGAGGAATTCTTCGCGAATTCCTTTTCAAATATTTTGCACAAAATGCTGACGAAGTCCAATATACGAAATGATACCAAACGTAAGTTGAAGCCAAATCCAAATTAGGTAATTACCAATTGACAGTAATTACTACAGTGAAACATTACCGTGTTGGGTCATAAAAATAAGAGCAAAATGGTTTTGCTCCTTGCAAAATGTTACTGTTCAAATTGAAGATGAAGACAGTACTTTATGCAGGCTCAAAGAGGGGAAGGTAAGGGTCTGGTATGGAACATTAAAAATACCAGTACAATTTTGGAACGTGATTTGAGAAGTCTGATGGGGTCAGACTTCTACAAAAAGTTAGGGTTTCCAGCAAAGAGTTGTAAGCTCAATTTTTTCACTGAGCTCGGTAACCTCACTTGAGTAATTAAATGGGCGAAACCTTGAAGCAACGGGTTTGAAAATGAATAGTGTTTATTGACCCAAGCTTTGCTTAGGTTTTCAAAAAGTTCCTTCAAGACCTCAAAGCCCGGTGTGCATGGAAAATATGAAGCTACCGAACTAGGAAACGAACAGCATAAAGTATAGGGACGAGATTTGTCGTGGGGATTAGATTTTGACAAAACATTAAAATTATTAGTACAATTTTAACGTTTCGATGAGGGGAAAAGAGAGGGATTGGCAAGTAGTTTTGGGTTCCGTGGTTTATATGTGTCGTGTGGGACTGCTCTACGTATGTTTACTTGTGATTTTTAAAACTTATTTGGTTGAACGCAGTGAATGCCTAGTTTACGTGTTTTATGAATTAAACACTGCATTGACAGATTGATTACTTGCGGAGATAAATAGGTTACACAACAGATTACACAAAACGTTTATTTATGAGCGTTTACGAGCGCAACAGACCGCGTTGCGGCGAACAAAGAAATAGACTACTTTTTGCGCACATTGAGCAATTTGAGCAATTTGGATTAACAAAAAGAAAAGACTATTTTTAAGGCGTTTGGAAACGCTAAGGCTATAACTTTTAGCCCTTTTTTAAAAACTGGTTTTAGCAATTAAAACACAAAATTCATTTAAGGAAAATTAAGTAAATTTATAAGTTTTTAAAATACTATTTTTGATTCAGTTAGAGGCTTGAGTTTGAATTAGATTTAAATAATTAATTTTTTAGAAATTTACCCGATTGAAAAATAGAACGATATTTTTACGAAACCAGTGGTTGTCCTTGACGACACACCACTGAGGGTTTTATGTAACCTATTTAACTTAGGTAAAATAGCTACCAATTGTGTTGGTAGATTACGTATAAATTTGTGCAAAATTCCTTATTTAATACCTGTACCCAAGGTCGTAGTCACTCCACCATAACACTTCCGAAAAATGCCGCCTTATCTCAAAGGAGAGTTCACAGACAGCCTCTGCGAACTCTCCACTCAACACAATTTCCTTACCTAAGTTGGTCGAAACCAACTATAGCGGTTGGCATCTCAAGTGGGTAATTATCGGATAAAAATAAGGTAAGTAATATAAATACCTAAGCTGGGTCTGCCAACGTAAGGGTTCCCAAATCGGGCGGTACGACAGTTCTCCAAGTTAAAAGCGCAAAACAATAATTGCGGAACCCACTGGGCCCACGCACCGCGTGGAGCGCACGTACTGCTATAAGCGACTGTTTTGACACGCGCGGCGACAGGCGCGGGCTACTGTAATTTGATTACAGCGCATACATTAATATATTTTAAAAATGTTTTAAATTGAAATGAAACCATGATTGAACGCGAGTGTAGTGACTACTTAAGACATGAATTGATATTGTTAATTTAGTTGACCTAAACTGCTCAACGCTATCCGCCACATTTTTGTTTTTTTTTTTTTTTTTTTTTTTTTTTTTTTTTTTTTTTTTATTCTCCACCTATTTTTACTGAAACCATAATAAAAAAAATAAAAGACCCTATTTTATATACAAAAAGATGTGCAGTATGGAATAAAACTTAGAAATTAATAAGCTAGAGCAAAAATTTTTTCACAACCACAAATCCTTTTTTTTGAAAAATAATACCAAAAATTATGACTTGTTAATCACATCAAAAAAAAACTAAACTTTTATGAACTGGCCAGTTTTTAGTATCTGGTTTTTATAAAATCATTTGATTCTGGATCATTACCTCATAATTGGAAAACTGCTCTGGTGATTTCACTTTTTAAGAAAGGTTTTAAAAACGATAAAAAAAATTATAGACCAGTTTCATTAACATCTTTTGTTTGCAAATTAATGGAAAGATTGGTTAGAGACGTACTTTTAACCTTCTTCGCCAACATTTTGTCAAGGTGCCGCCAACACGGCTTTAAGGCTAAAAGCTCAACTATAACTCAACTTTTGGACACTTTAAATCAATGGACAAATGCACTGAATAGTAAAAAAGTTATTGATGTTGTATATCAAGATTTCGCTAAGGCTTTCGATATGGTATCTCATGAAAAGCTACTTTATAAGTTGGAAAAATTAGGAGTTACAGGAAGATTTCTTAAATGGATTGAATCATTTCTAACTGGAAGAGATTTAAAAGTTGTAATAAATAACACAGAATCAAAATCTTATCCTGTGATTAGCTCTGTTCCTCAAGGTTCGGTTTTAGGTCCCTTTCTTTTTCTTATTTATATTAATGATTTAACTAAGTGTAAAAAATTCTGAAATTAAGTTGTTTGCTGATGATGCCAAGGTTTTTAGCAGTTTTTTAACCGAAGAAAGTGAAGATAAGCCAAAAAAACTACAAGAAGATTTGGATAGAATATTTGATTGGTCTAAGCAATGGCAATTTCAGCTTGCTGATCACAAATGTGAAGTTCTTCATATTGGATTAAAAAACAGAGAAAACAAATTTAATTATTCCATTGATAATAAAGTTATTTCCAAATCAAATTTAATAAAAGATCTGGGGGTAAATATTTCAGAAAATCTGAAATTTTCAGAACATTGTCAAATAATTTCCAAAAAAGCATTACAAACATCTGCCCTAATTTTCAGAACCTTTAATTCCAACTCAATTTCGAACTTGTTACGCGCATATACTGTGTATGTTAGGCCTCAGTTAGATTATGCAAGTGTAGTAAGGAACCCGTATTTGCAGAAGGATATTGATTTGTTAGAACGTGTTCAGAGAATTTTACTCGAAGGTTGTTGCGAAGGTGTCATATACCTTACATTAAATATGAAGAAAGGCTAAAAGTTTTAAAGTTACCCAAACTTAAGGAAAGAAGAGATCAATTTGACCTTTATGAATGTTACAATATAATTCATAATAAAACTAATCTAAATGCTAGAGATTTTTTTGTTATAAATATTAATTCAACAAGAGGTCATTCATGTAAAATCAAAGTGCAAAAAGTAGAATCAACGCAAGAAAATACTTCTTTTCTAATAGAGTAGTATCTAAATGGAACAATTTAAAAGAAAAACAGGTCTTAGCCCCTTCAATAGTTGCTTTCAAAAATAGTTTTAGTATTTAATTGACTCAAATTAGTGCTTACCATTGTAAGCCTTTGAGTCATTTTCTAGTATATCATTTTGTTTCAGTTTGTTTGCGGCCGTAATCGGCTCGCATACTCTAGAAACGTTTACTATAAACCCAGCGATAGTAAATTTTAACAGTGATTATAAAAATATATCAATATGCCTATTTGTGTTTGTTTACTAGAATAAACTATTTGATTTGATTTGATAACAACTATTCGTAAAAACAAAGCCTAGCATAAGCTGAAAATATATACAGAAGTGTGCTTATTAAAATAAATTCAACTATTAATTTAATTTTTAGTCTCTTTTTATTTTATATTTTTTGTAAACCTAAAACCAACTTATTACTGTAATGTCCTTTGAAGAAATAAAAAAAATATTTTTGATCGTTGCCGTTTAAAATTTTTTTCGATCTTAAAATAACTATAATTTCCCGAAGACATTGATCAAGAAGATTAATGGCAAACTATTAAAATATTTATTTTGTTATTTTAACCGTTGAACCAATGTCTTGCAGTTTCAATTTTTTAATTGTGTTTACAAAGCATTTACGAGTTTATTTTGCTATATTTTAAAAAAATGTAATGTTACACATTTATTTTAATTTACTTGTTTCTTTTACATTTTACTTCTGTTACATGAATTTTGCAAATTTTTTAGTTGCATAAGCTATTTATTCTTAAAAAATGATTTCCTTTCATGCTGTTTATAGTGTTCGTACTTTTTTTGAATTATCACCGCTTCATCGAAAATTTTTCCCACGCACGTGCTTTTTTTTTTCGCAGATTACCTGTTTACGTAACAAAAAACCGGTTTCTAATTGTGGGGCCCTTTTTTCATAGGCAGGTGCGTTTTTTCATAGTTTTTCAGCGTTTTTACACTAGTGGGACCCTTTTTTCGCAGGTGAATTGAAAAAAACCGGCGACCCAATTTTTGTTATGCTAGGTAGGGAAGCATAATTTTTATAAAGCTTACTTTTCTTTCAGTTTAATTTTTCATTTTTAATTCCGAAAAAATATTAAATAAATGCTGCCATTTTAAAAAAAATATTATAGCGGTTTTACATTTTGTTGTGTTTTGCTCGTTGTAATTCTGGTATTAGCATTTAGAAACAAAAATTATCTTTTTAAAAAAATCGAAATACGTATAAAAACATTTCGCTTCTGTATATATAACCTTCGTATAAATTTTAAATTTTCTGTTGTTAGGAAATTTATGAAATGAAACACACCATACATCAAACAACCATATACAAAAATTAATGTTCAGCAACTATATTTGGATATTTTGCGCTTTGTTTTTATTTGATATCGATTCATGTGTCTCCTTTCCGTCAGGCTAAATAAATTAGTGTTATGTACATTAATTAAAACAAAAAATACCATGTTTGTTTAAAGGTTTATTAATAATGGTGCTAGGAAGAAATACATTCTGCACAATATCTTCGGAAAGAATAACTTCAGACAGAAACACTTCTAAATTCATAACAAAAGAAAACTTTATTTCCCAAAGCCTGAGCTAAACCTTAAAATCAAACTTAAAAACAAAAACATAAACATAATAAAAACAAAACACCATAATAATATCGGACACCATAATAATATCCGTCCATAAGAAATGTGTAATATTGGAGACCGTTTTCTAAAAAACAAGCTTATTTGCATAAAATTGTTTAATGTAAAATAAAAAAACCACCTTTTTCAAAAAAATCGTCATTGAATTGTATCCAACGAAAGAATTGTTATAAAAACCGATTAAAATTTTTTACTTTTTCTACTAATTTGCATACAAGGGGAAACGGTTTTAAGCTTAATAAAGAATAAGTTTCAATTGATGTTTTCAAATATTTTTTTCAAATCGCGTTGTAAATTCCTGGAATAGCTTGCAACTTAACATTGTTTCAAAAAATTCCTTACAAATATTTAAACAAAAGATAGATATATATTTTACAAATTAGGAATATATTATTAAGATTTTGTATGTTGTATATATTATTTTTTATACCTGTGCAACATTATTATTATTTCATACCCAGTCGTTTTGTTTGTTTAGTATTTTATTTGACCATGTACTTATTGTTATTTTGTATGTATATATGAAATAAACTATTCTAATCTATTTTTTTCTATTCTATTCTACAAAGTAAAACACTAAAGACAATCTTTTATAATTTATATAATGTGTGTAATTTCTTTTAAATATCTTGTGATGACCTTAAAATTAATTTTATTGCAATATTTACTACATATCAACAAGCTAAAAAAACTTAAATAGTAAATTCTAAAATTGTTGAGTTTTTTAAAATTTTCGGAAAATTTCTATTATATAAAATGTTTGCTTATTATTTTTTTTAAATCTACCGCATTAGTTTAATAGGCTAAATATCAGTTCGATATGTCATTAAATAGCTTTTGATATAAATAATTAGTAAGCTAACTTGTTTGTTTTTACAGTTTTTGAAAATTTTAGTTTTGATGATTGATTTTTCTTCTTTTTTAAACTTTCTGGGCGAAAATTTATTTTTTTCTGTTTTACATTTTAGAAAAAATTAAAAAAAACTGCGCAATAACCTTGGAAACGCCAGTATTCGTAGAAAACCTTTTGTAGCGTATAAATTATCAATGAAAGTTAATTATTAAATGGTGCAAAAACAATGATCTTCTAAGAATGTCTCTTTCAGCCGCCTTTCACCTGCCTTTTGTCCCGACATTCGAATCGCGTAATAATGTCAGGGGCGCAGCCGGGATTTCGGAAAGGGGGGGGGGAGTTGCACTCCATACAAATTTTTTGAAAGGGGGGTTGTAGGGGGTTGTACTCCAAATTTTTAAAATACCATAAAAAAGACATTAAAAAAGGGTAAAAATTTTTGCACTTCGTGCTCAGGGATTCTTTTTTTCTGTTATTTGCATTGTTTTCTTAAGTTAAACTTGAAAAATTTTAGGTTTAAAAAGGTATAAAATTAAAAATCGTGCGACAGCACGAAAAAAATTTTCAAAAATTGTCTTTGAAATTCATTAGAATCATCACCTAACGTTATAAAAAGGTATATAAATGTCGAGCGCTGAGCGGAGCGAAACGCCCGAAAATTTTTTAAAATTGTTCTCTTAGGACCTCCAAATTTTTACCTCCGCCAGCCCAAAAGGGGAGGAGGGGTTACAACCCCCATAATCTCCCTGGCTACGCCCTTGAATAATGTCTACAGCACAGCAAAACTGTTTAAGTAGGTAAATAAATTCTTGCGTTTTAATTGCGCATTTAAATTTTTCCTATAAAAATTGTTTTAAATAATTTTTTTTATAATTAAAATTTACCGTTTATTTTTTAATTAACACAAAATACGATTGGCATACGCACTCAAAGTTTATCGGTCTATTGGCCGCTCGGCATTTCATTGCACGCACACACGTAATGCATATTTTATTCGTTAAGTTTATTTTTTTTAAATTTATTAAATTAAAACAAGTTTCGCTAGAGAACTACTGCAATAGTTATTAAATCACGATTATAACTGTTGATATTGTGACACATTGTGTCTTTTTTGTGAAAACCTAAAGTGCAATTGTTAATGTAAAAGACGATTATTTTTTCCCGTTCTTTGTCCGGCTCATGGTGTAATAGATAGCACACCAGAATCAACTTTATAGGTTACGGATTCAATTTTTGTATTTGCCAAATTTTTCAATAATTTTAGCTTTTTTCAGCGGCTGGTTATTTTTGCTTCTACTTTTGGTCGTCACAATATACAAGATCAATAAGGCGAAAAATATAAAGGTGAAAAAATTATGTGCATTAGGAATTATAATAATTTTTACTTTTTTGCGTTTTTACTTTATGGTTTAGGTACCCGGCTTTAGACTTTACTGTGATTTTAAAACCCATAAAATTCTACGAGTGATATTTTTGAATCACGTTTTGAATCATTTGTGTACCTTGATTGCATAATAATAATAATAATAACAATCATTATTATTCTTTAAAATTCGAATTAAGGACAATTCGCTCCCTACAATTCGCTCCCGGAATAATTCGCTCACTGGACGACTCGTTCCCTGCCCAATTCGCTCCCTATGAACAGTTTGCTCCCTGCACAACTCATTTTCTCGCGTTTGTATTTCTTTGCTCTTCATTCCTAGTTCGCAAGGTTTTTTATAAGTACAATTTCTATAAAGCTTACTTTTCTTTGAGTTTAAATTTTCATTTTCAATTCCAAAAAAATATTAAATGAATGCTACCATTTTAAAAAACTATTGTTTACTAGCGGTTTTACATTTTGTGGTGTTTTTTCCGTTGTAATTCTGGTATTAACATTTTGAAAGAAAAATTTTTATTTTTAAAAAAAGCGAAATATGTATAAGAACATTTCGTTTTTTTATATATAACCTTTGTATAAATTTTACCCCCTTTTGTTTGTGTTGCGAAAGCTTCTGGAGAGTCCTCTCATCCATCTGGTAACAATTGGGAAGATCAGCCGTCCACCAGTAAGGATACAGGGCGCTCCACATCCTATGCAGCAGTGGCTCGTGATGGAATTGCCAACCATCTTAAAATGTACACCCGCAATAATCGCAAACCAAAGCAAAGCAAAATTGGCACCACTTGGAGAACCCTAGAAAAAAAGAAAGCTACCCAAAGCGACTAATAGTTGGTGTTTACACATGTCTGTGATAGAAACATTGTTATTACCCTAATGGAAGATGTATTTGTTGTATTAAAAAATTGTTTGTTTAAAAATGTTTTAACATACATTTAGTAACTAAATATATACAGTTAACTTGCACCAAATTAATTATATACTTCATACTACACGTTAGTGTCAGCATTTAAGCTCACACAATTACAAATGGTTTTTTAAAAAATATATAACAAACTAATTCCAGAATAAATGGCGTTTGTTTACTTATTAAGTAGTGAATATTTGCCAATTACTATAAATATATCACTACTTATAAAATTTTTGCATCAAAAATTACTTTGCTACTAAGTCCTTTGGACCAAACTTAACTTTTATTTTCATGTCTTTGCTCAAAAAATGCCGGGCCAGTCGTGGGTTTGAGCCCGTAGCTATGTCCCACGGTCCCACTACAGACGTAAACGCTCGTCTGGACGTCTGTGGTGGTAATCAAACAGACGGGCATAATGTTTCGGTTCTGGTGCAGAACGGAACATTATTAAGTCAAAACACATCTTCCATTAGTATAGCATCATCTTATAAAAACAAATATCTTACAGTTAATCCAGCACTTGATTATGAACTAATATTACTTGAGGTTCCCAAGAAAACATTTCAAACAATAGAGTGCAACGCAAACAAATGTTTAACCTGTCCAGCAATAAATAAAACAGACCTGACCACTGCATATGCCACTAGAAGACTCTTCTATAATAATATCAATAATACACTTAATTGCCAAACTAAAGGAATAATATATGTAATTACTTGCTCAAAATGCCACATACAATATGTAGGTGAAACATGCAGAGCATTAAAAACACGTTTTAATGAACACAGAAGGGATGTAATTAAAAATATCAAAGATAGTTATTTAGTTAAACATTTCAACCAACCAAATCATTCTCATGCAAACATGAAAATACATATTTTAGAAAAAGTAGAAACATTAAATAAACAAAATCTTTTAAACCGCGAGCATTTTTGGATAAACATTTTAAGTACTGCTTTTCCATTTGGTTTAAACGACAAAATAAAAGGTTATGGATTAATTTCAAATAATAAAGATCCAAGAAATTTTAACAACCATCCATACTTTAATTATAAATTTCCATCATCTCAAAAGACGCATATTAGAACTCGCAAAAAGAAAACCAAAACAAATTCAAATGATATAACTAATGAAATACTTAAAATTTTTAGCTCCAATAATATAACAAGTCGAACTATTTATCAATATTTAACATCAATCTCACTTAAAAACTTTAAATTACTAATTAACAAAATGCCAACATTTTCTTTATACAGTTGGGTTAAACTAGGAATTTATGCCATGGCAGCTTTTAGGTTTAAAAACAAACAAAACACAAAAAATTCAATAAATAAAACTAAAAACGTATATATAAAAACACCCTTTACAAATAAAGGGTTAGATTTAATCAAGTTTTCTAATTTATTTAAGGATAAGTCACTCATAAGCCTAATACCTGTTGGAAATAAAATACTGGGTAACCTTAAAATAGTATATACTTATGATCAAAATATTGGAAGCATTGTCTGTAATTATAATGCGTTTCTAAAATCTTTGACTTTCGAAAAATTAACCACACTTCTTCAAAGTACTTGTAAATGTCAATTTTCTCAATTTCGCGATTTAAATCATCAGCATATAATCACAGGAGACCTTAGAATAATTAATAATAAAGATATAGAAAATTTATTACAACGTGGTACAAAATATAGAATACCCCAACCAATAGATTGGAATAACGTGATTAACTCCACTGAAATATGTCTCAATAATATAATTCAACATTGTTGTAAAAAACACAAAATAAAAGCCATAGATTTAAAAAATTTTGTGACTAGAAGCAGAATAATTATTAATAACCGAATTAATTTTTGGAATAAAAAATATAGTAATAATAAGCTAAGATTTCAGTATTCAAATGAAAAACTTAAAAATATTTGTAAAGTTTTACACTCTAAATACATTATTACTCCAGCCGACAAAGCAGGTAATAATTTTGTAATTATTTGTAAAAAATTTTATGCATTACAACTTTCAAAAGAACTAGGAATTAGCTACATTAACCAAAAATGGGAAATAGTTGGAAATAATGTATATAAACCCCTTATAAATGAAAAAGAAAAAGATATAATTAATAGTCATATATATTTTGCTAATCACTTTAATGTTCAAATTCCAGACAACTGTAAAACTTTACCACATATTTTTAGTTACCCAAAACTACATAAAAATCCTACAAAATTCAGAGTTATAGCAGGAGCAAGATGTGCCAGCACAAAACCAATATCCAAATTATTAGGTAGAATACTAAAATTTTTGGAAAATCATTTTCATAACTACTGTCAAGCATTAAAAGAAAAAATTGGAACGGTGTATTGGTCTGTTAAAAATAGTCTGGAAGTTTTAGATAAGTTCAATGAAGTTAACAAAATAACGAGCCTATGTAGTGGAGATTTTAGCACGCTATATACTAATTTAGAACATAATATCATTAGCACAGAATTATATAGTCTAATTGATCTATTATTTAATAATGCCAACAAAAAATTTCTAGCCATAGGATATAAAGAACTTTTCTATACTGATGAACTTCTATCTAAAATTTTATGCCTAGATAAAACAGAAATTAAACAGCTTATTAAATTTACAATCGATAATAGCTATGTAAAATTTGCCAATACTATTTTCAAACAAGTTTCAGGAATTCCCATGGGAGGTAACGCATCACCACAAATAGCAGATTTAGTGCTTTCATATAAAGAATTCAAATATTTAAAAAACAATCCAGATAAAAGAAAATCTTACAAAATAACAGCTAGATATGTAGATGATGTTCTCAATGTTAATGGTAACAATTTTTTTGAGGCGTGTAAAGACATTTATCCTAAATCCTTACCATTAAATCAAACAACTGTCTCAGAAATACATACTAATTTTCTAGATTTAGAATTAAAATGTAATAATAATAATATAAACAACTTGCTAGTCAATGTGTTCAATAAAACTGATGAGTTTAATTTTCAAGTTATTAGATATGTTCATAAAGAAAGCAACGTTTCAAATAGTTTGGGAATAAATGTCTTATACTCTCAATTTATAAGAATTTCTAGAATTTGCAACACTTATGAAAGTTTTATAGAAAAGGTAATTGAAATTTGTGTACAACATATTAAACTCTGTTATAATAAAAATGAAATTTGTAATACTTTATCAAAATTTTGTAAAATGTACAGACCTCTAATTTCAAAATTTGGTTTGTTTAACACAAAACATATAAATAAAGTAACAAAAGAAATTTTCGAAACACTTTAAAACTCAAAAGTAATATGTTAATTTTGATTAAACCATAAATATCAATGCAACTACGTTTGATATAGTGTGTATTTTTGATTTAACGTTCACCAGTGTAGAGGGAAGCGGTAGATGACTAAACAACAGGAAAGCAGACAGTTAACACCCTTTTACCAGTGCTGAAAATAAACCGGTTTTACAAGTAAAGTACACAAGAATTTATTCTCCAACAAATCAAAAAGGAAACAAGTAGAAGGAATCATTTGGCACACTATCAGACAAAAAAACAATACTCAAAAGATTTAAAACAATCTTAAGAAATTCCTAATAAATCAGTCTTTGATAATTCAATGATTGTAATGCCATTAACTATCACAGCCAAAAACAATAGTGTTAGAAATTCAAGGGTAATGCCATCAATTATTAGGGTTTTCAAATCAAACAGAATTTCCAATAAAATACAACAAGAAAAAAGAACAACTGTTGACTCAGTTGACACATTACTAAAAAAAGAATATAAGATTCCCAAAATTTAAACAAAGCACTTATGGAACTCTTAAACCAAGAAGATCACAGAAAAGATGGCTAAGAAAACAAATAATATGCATGAAAAAAAATATTTAATTTTTGATTAAGGAAAATGGCCCCTTTTTCCAATGCAAGGAATAAATTGGTTTCACAGTAAAATATGGTTTTTAAAAGTAAATTTTTCATGTTTTGTTCTTTCAATAAATCAAGAAGGAAAGGTATCAGGAAACAACTGTTACACCAACGTAGAAGAAACCAACTACAAAAGCTATAAATCAATCTGAACAAATTTCTAATAAATCAGAGTTTTATGAATATTCAATGATTGTAATGCCATCATTTATTACAAGGTCTTCAAATCAAAAAGGAGTTTTCAGTAAAATACAAAAGGAAAAAAGAACAACTGCTCAGCTGGCACACAACTTGAAAAAAGAATAAAAGATCCATCAAAAAAATTTAAACAAGACACTTGTGACACTCTTCAACCAAGAAGGTCATAGAAAAGATGGCTAAGAAAACAACTAATACATGGAAACACATAAAACCAATCCTAAAACTTGTAGAAGTGTCAGGAAAGTAGCCCATATCTAATATTACAAAAAATGTAATCGGTTTTACAAGTAATGCATACAAAGAACAAGAATATCCTGTATCAAGAAGAACAACGTTGATTTACTTATGACACAGTAACCCTGAAAAGATAAGAACCGTTACTTTGAATAATCATAAGTGAAATAATTACAAAAGTGTGCATCAAACATACAACAGAAAAATCAACAAAAATTACTGACACAAAATTACAAAATATAAGCCTTAATACTGCTTCAACAAAAATGGTAGTTCCAAAACCAAAGCAATTTTTATTATAAAATTATTGTAGTTTTAGTTTAAAAGCACTTGTTTTTTGAACCAAAAATTCGACTTGCATTTTTTATTACAACTGGCCAAATAACATCATACCAGAAATATATAGATTTATCGCACTTGTGGCGACATGCTTTTTTTGGTTTCTACTCTTATCAGAGTAGATAAAACCATTTTTCGCTTTATGCGACATGCGTGCTTTTTAAACTAAATTCAAATTTAAATTTAAAATATTTTAAACTCAAATTCCACTAGGAAGCGATATTACTTAAGCACTGAATGTTGTTGGATTAGTGCCAGCAGTTCATTTAAAATCCATTTTCAAATACTTGAAATATTTAAAATAAAAATAAAAATATACCAATTTATATCTGAAAACGTGATTTATTGTGCAAAAAGATATTAAGAAATCATGAAAAAATACTTTCTGTCATAATATATGTTTTTTACCTATGTTTTTTTATTAATATAATCATATAAAATAAATTAGAGATTTTGTATAAGATTTCAGCCCATCTTATGTAAATTATACAAAATGAACTGACTCAGTTCGCTACGTTTAAATTAAAGCGAAATTCAAAACATTCAATGTTTATTCTATGTGGCTGTATTTTTACCGACTTCAGGCCGCATAATAAAATTAATTTAAAATACAATGGGCATTTCCGTTATTGTTTTTTTATTTTTTTTATAATTATTCTGCGCGGCGGCTGTCGCGTCCGCTCTGTCGCTTCAACAGTGCCGTTGAGTTTAATATTCACAAAAAATTTTTATATACATTATGTAAATATGAGAAATTAGGTATTTTTCTTCATGAAAATAAAAAACTCAAAATTAAAAACGCAATAGTTCCAATTTTTGGGTATTGAAGAGAACCCTAACAAGAGCACTCATCCTGAAGATTACGTTTTGACGTCTTGATAGCATCCATTAAATTGTTTTTCTGAGGAAGTCAACGGCCCCTGGATATAGCAGCACTTTGTTATTGACTGGGCTTTCGCCACTTTGACTAAAACTATAAATATGGATACATACCATATATATAGTTTTGGATTAAATCAATTTCTAGGTGAGGTCATGTGAATTTTCAAAGTGTTGCTGTCGTCACATTCGAGTCACGATAATAATATCCACAGCTAAATGGTTTAAGTTACAAAATCCTTGCTTTTTTAATTGCGTAATTAAATTCATAAACGTTTTTTGGTAATTCTTTTTTATTATTAAATTTTTTACCGTTTATTTCTTAATTAAAACAAAGTTCGTTCTGCATACACGCCCAGAGTTTATTGATTAACCGTTCTATGGGCCGCTCGGCACTTCACTGCACTCAGCGGAGGGCGCAGCCAGTCAATGGGCTCTGCGGGTGTTTGTGTATGGTTTTTATATTTATGTTTGACGCGCGGTTTGGACCGCATAATTTACAGTTTCGCTTACTGTTTATGGATTTTATATGTAATGTTAAATAGAAAAAAAGTTATATTAAAATCCTTTGGACTGCAATAAATAAAACCAGAAGCAAATCCTGTCCAAAACTGGTAACTTACAAGCATTCCGCCGATAACTATGATGGATCCACGGGATTTTGGCACACACCTCTAATATGTTGTACTCATACAAAACTCCAGTGCGCCTAACTTGAGAAGATGTGTCGACATGGTAGCAGAGCGTGGTTAGCTCTTGCTATTGCTAATCAAACTCTTTGATATTCTGTACTGCTTCCGTGAATATCTGGCTTTTACAGCTTCAATTGCCAACTGCACGGCAATTTAGAATGTTTATTTGGGTTTCTGATATTTTCAATCACTGAAAAGTTTGTTCCGTTATAATCTGTTACATAACCTTGTTTTAAACTGAATTTTAAAAAAATTATTACAAAGCGAGAAATTTGTCTTTGGTTGGAAGTTTACGAACTCTTTTTTTTTTGCTACAGCGGACTCATAACAAAACCGTGGTAACTGATTAAGCCTTTTAATGCTAATGCTTGCATTCATTATGAACTATCGGTGAGTCAAATTAAATTAAACTATGGTTATTTCTAATAATTTTTCGCCGATAATCCGAGTTACTGTTGTGTTTTGTCGCCATAAACTGACTTTTTAAAAGCAACTATTTTTTGTGTCGCGGCAATGGGTGAAGTTATATTTCCCGATTTCATTTCTAGCTGCTAAGTAGCCGAAAAGTCCGCTGCTACGACTTTTCCCTTTCTGTTGCTGTAACTACTAAAAAATTGCCGCAGATATTATATTACTGTAACTTTGTGGGCGTTACAATCAACTTGGTTTCTAACTACCCAGTCACCGAAAAATTGGCCGCTATAACTGATTCTTATGCCAAGGTAGTGCTGAAATAATTTTTTGCTGTGACATTAACTGTTTATTTTACGCCCGTCAGCTTCTTTTATCGTCACCTTAATTGAACTTATGTTTGGAATACTGTGGCCTTGCGGAAATGCGTTTTTGTTTTTTTGGAATTATTACAAAACTATTATTATTTGCTACGGCTAAAGAGCAAATTTTTTTAACTAAACTGTGTTTGTTTTGAAACTTTCAAAAATTTAATCGCCAAACTTTATTTATTCCGTCTGTGGTCCAACTGTATGGTGTTGATTTTAAGTGAATTACCTTTGACTACAGTGTTCATTAATTATTAATCATCGAACTGTGGTTACTGTGGATAATTTAACGACCAAAACGAAAATTTTTCTTGGTACCTGAAATTTACAAATAATTGTCGCCAAATTTGTTTATTTTTTGCCGTCAAATTCGTCATATTTATTTGGGAAAATTGGCTGTCGCATAATTATTACTGTGAATACAAAATTTACTGCCTCCAGTTTTTTTGTGTCATGTGCAGCCTTTATTCTGAATATTAAAAGTGGCTGCGTTGTTGGCATTATTTTGCGGATTTGTATCACTTATTGCGATATGCATTTGAATTTATTCACTTTTATTTGCAGCAGCGCTAAATGCATATTTTTTTTGCTTATGGGCGTTTACAGTAATGTTACAGTAATTTTGCGACCATGCTCTCTAAAAAGTGGCCCTAAAAATTTCGTTGAAAAAAAGTCGTAAATCACATTTTGATTAAATTAACGAAATAAGTAGGTTAGAAAAGTGTTGCTATAATATTAGTTGATTGAACGAAAAAATTCGTAAAATTAACTTAGAGAAATCTCGTTAAAATTGATAATTGCTCTTTACATATTAAACATACAGTTTTGTCTCGTGCGGCGGTTTTTTCTTTTATAATTAGGTTTACCACTAGTTTTGTTTGACTATTTATATAAACATATTCTACGAAAATAATCAAATCCTATGTGTAACTAAAGTCAAATTCTTTCAACCTTCATTTTTTTGTTTTATGTTTATTAATAACAAAAATAATTGTTTTAAAACAAAAAATAAGGTTCGGCCAATTAAATCCGACTCTTTTTAAAGTTTCAATATTTACCACGGGACGTTTCCTTTGATTTTGTTCTAAATATAGCAAACTTGTGAAGATATTTTGTTGGAAATATTGGAAATTATTCGCTATTGTTAAAACAAAATTACTTTGCAAAGAAAAAAGTTCAAAGGCGCTGATGATTTCTATGGAATTAAAAGGGCAAAAATTGCTTGTGTGTGCACTGACTTTAAATCCTTAGTTTGAAGTGTGTAAAATGTTCTGCTAGGGATTTTAAGTTTTTGCAACACTTATTTATTTTTTTTTAAAGTGTGAAATCTGCACTTTCGTTTACAAAACAAATAAAGGAAGGACAGACTAAGGTAAGAAATGTTTTGTCTTTTAATTAAAACAATCTTATATTTGAAAAGTAAACATAAATCACTTTTTTCTTCACCCTTAAAATGGTTAAATAAGAAAAAATATGAAAAAATGTTTGGCCGAAGAAGGACTTTTCTTCTCACCATCGCGCTGAAACTAAAATAAAAGTAAAATTTGGAAGTTAAAACTATTGTTTTGAATTTTTAATTTATTATGCTTGTTAAGTATTATAAATTCTTGCTTCATGTAAACCTATTCTATGCATCCTTTAACCGGAGTTTTATCGGAAAAATTTTATTGTAAGACGGGAGTTTCACTAATTTTTTTATTAAGCCTTTAATAAATAAAAAAATCGTAAAAGTTACTAATTAAGTGAGCGGATTCTTTCCCGTTAAAAAATTCGTAGAAACTTACTAATTTCTACGTTATATTAACCAATCCCTTTTAAGAGAGTGTGTGCTTCTTTTACCGCAGCCTTAGCGAAAATTATTCCTAACTGTTTTTGGTCTGTATTTGCTTGCTGCGACGCCTTTGAATTTTAGCCGCGGACCTTTTT
>JASAMX010007676.1:0-15719 GCA_030248175.1 Microlaimidae sp. YZB2_3 | reverse complement strand
GAAATTTTTATTGTTCGTTTAAGCAATAGTTATGGCCAGTTTTTTGTAGGTGGCCGAAATAAATGGCACGCGCCTTAATTTCGGCCACTTTAAAAAAAAAGTTTAAACCTTCACTGATTTTTAAGTGTAACAGAAATATTCAAATTTTGCACTGGAATAATAGCTATTGTTTGATTTTTAGGCCAAATTTTGGCTTGATTGAAAAAGCCAGAAAAAACTTATTCAAAAAAATAAAAAAGGTGGCCGAAATTAAGTCAGTTACCCTATATGTATGTAAAAATATTTCTAAAAATGTAAAATTTGACAAAAAAGTATAAAAATCAAGTTCCAGAAACACGACAGCTATTTTAAAATTTCTATTTGATGACATATTAATGCATATTTTTGTACATATTCAATGCATTTGATGTCTTTTTAATAAAACGGAGAAAAAAAATTGGACAAAGGAACGAATACAAATTTTATAGGCTCTTAACAGTAATGTGTTATTTTTGTATTAAAATACCGAAAAAAATACCTAATCTGTTAGAGCTATTACAGCTCTTGATGCCGAGATCTAAAAAAATAAAATATATGATATTGGTATTGTAATTTTTAAATCCATAAAAACAAAGCTTGACTAAATGTTTAAATTATTAAAAGTAAAACTAGATATTAAATTATTGACTCCAATAGCCAAAAAATTGCTTTTTTATGGCAACATGTAGTTGCCAGTGTAAAGACCGCTTGCAAAAATATTTTCTTAAGTTTGAAATCATTTCTTGTAAACTATTTTGACAAGTTGTATATACATATTTTGGCGTAAAATACGACAACTTGGTAAGATAAAAAAATTTATTATAAAACATAACATTGTTTAGAAGTTTTACTTAATTCAATATTGCAGAGGAACAGTTAGTCATCACACTCTATTTTAAAAATAGAATTTCGGAATATGAAACATAAAATTATTTGCTTGCTATCCCGTGCTTGTTCGTGCCTTTTATGAGTTCACTCTTCATTATTTAGGGGAAACTAAAGAACAGGCTCAATTATTATATAACCACATAGTAACACGTAAATGATTTTGTGTTTTATGGATGTTTTAGCTGATGTTATTTGAAAATCTTCTAGGAAAAATCGAACAACTATTTACGAAAAGCACAAGAACTCTTAATTTAATGGTTTGTGTCGCATTGAGTTACAAACCAGAATAGCACGATATTTAAACGTAACAGGATTTACTATAACTATAAATCGTGCACAATGTAATTACAACCATATAAAAAGGTAATGGTTTGGAATAATACTGGTATCGTCTTGGAAGTAGGAAGAATCATTACTCACATCTTGGAAAGAGGCCCAAACAGCTAACTCGCAAAAAGGGGGAGGGAATGGGGAAGCAGCAGCTGTTGACAGGCCAGGTTTCCCCTTCCCACCACTCTGCACCCAACTATATACCTCGTAACGATTTCCTTCTTTTTAAGTGTGCTTATTGGAATTTTCAAATTCGCTTCAGCTTGAGACATAGTTTATAAAAAATCAGTTATCTCTATTGCTCAAATCTCGATGTAAACTTTAATAAACAAAAAAACAACTACACAAAATAAATCTCAGAATCGGTTGCGTTATAAAATAAAAATTTTTATTGGCATGGCACTAACTGCTATTTTTTTAATAAATGACGGATGAAAACGACGAATAAAAAACTTCAAAATTATTTTAACCGTTTTTAAAAGTAGAAAAAATTTGGATGATGCTTAAATGGCACATTTAAAAAAAACAAATAATTTTTGGTTTTATCTAATAAATAGCGTTATCTGTTAAAAGTAAAGTTTGTAAAAAAATGATTGAAACTCGAAAAAATGTTTTGCCGATCATATTATCGCTATCGGTTTGGAGAGTGTAATAGTAGCTAAATATTATTATAATATAATTGTCGTATAAATCAACCGTACCGTTAACGATATATGTTCGTTAACTTCGAAGCTCTATCAGTGGTGTGCTAACTTTTTAACAATGAAATAATTTTTTCTTAATTAAACGTTTTTTTGAATTTATTAAAAACATTAAAAATTGTTTTAAATATCATGTTAAAAAACTTCAAAAGTGATTCATACTTTAATAAGCTTGAAATAAAACTTAAAACTAAGAGTCGTTGTTCTTTCTTTTTAAATGAATGGAAGCTCCAGAGCACGATAGCGAGGGGAGCATTCCCAGTTAAAACTAAAAC
The DNA here is from genome assembly GCA_030248175.1 of Microlaimidae sp. YZB2_3. Lineage (NCBI taxonomy): Eukaryota > Metazoa > Nematoda > Chromadorea > Desmodorida > Microlaimidae > Microlaimidae sp. YZB2_3. Next base: position 13,507 of record JASAMX010007676.1, on the reverse strand, counting down.
ACACTTAATAACTTAAACTTAAAAACAATTTAAACATTATGATCTAATTTTAAAAAAAGGCGCGGTAGTAGTTTTTTGGGCAAGTTGGACTCATAATCGCTAGTATACTAAAATTATTCAAAAAATATTTATTAAGATAAAAAATTAAGCTAAAAAATTCTAAAAAAACAAAACTAAAGATCTATAATATGTTCATATCTATAATTGCAAATCAAACATATAAAATGGTGTTAAAACTAGATATTTGAGTTCTTGTCTGGTTTAAGAAAATATTATGTAGTAAAAACGAAAAAATACATTCAGGCCATATAAAATTTCACTTTTTTGCGTAATTGGTACCGTTTCAAAAGCATTATCGTTTTGCAAGTTAAAGCCTTATTCAAACCACTAACTATAGAAAAATCGATCAAATAAAAATCCCAAGAGTTTTCTTAGAATTCTTAACATTTTTATAAACATTTTAGTCATTTTCTACTGCGAGGGTCAAAATTTGGCCTAAATATAAAAACTTCGAAAGTTTATCCTCCCATTGTCACATTTGTGAAACGAAAAATATGTTTGTTTTATTACTTTATATATCCACACAAATTTATTAAATGTGCACAGAGATAAAAAAGTAGGCAAATTATGGTAATAGTGAGCTTCTAGAAATGTAGAGGACATAAAAAGAACAGACGTTAAAATTGCTTGTTTATGAGTTTTTAAGGCACCTAATTGGGTGTTTAAAAAATTAGGCTTTTTCGCAAAATATTAAAAAAACTCGTTGAATTTTTCATAAAACATTAGACTAAACGCTAAAAAAATGTGGCTCACTCTCTGTAGACCAGTTAAAATACCTGCTTTGTTAAGTATACAATATGTTTGTAATTTTTTTCACTATTTTTAACGCATTTTTTAATTTAAATAACTAGCCTTGAAAAATGCTCTAAGAATAGAGCAGGAAAAAAAGGGGCGATTTTTCCCCGGGCGTATGTTTAGACAGAAAAGATGTGGACTAGTCTGAGATGGACATTATGTGGACTATAGAAAATTTGCATTTGGTTTGGCCAGCTGCTCACTAAATAAAAATTTCTACCATATGATAATGATTTGTTTATACATTGATCTAATCACACAGCACTGTTGCATTTTTTTTAGTTTGATAAAATGTCAATTGAAAAAATTATACTCACAGCAATCTTTGACAAGCGCGAAATCGCCACTTTTTCAATTTGAAGGTTATATTTGTATGTGTAAGAAACAACTATAAATTTGAAAAAGTGGCGATTTTGCGCTTGTCAAAGATTGCTGTGAGTATAATTTTTTTAATTGACATTTTATCAAACTAAAAAAAATGCAACAGTGCTGTGTGATTAGATCAATGTATAAACAAACCATTATCATAAAGGAATTATTATTATTCTTATTATTAAACATACGCCCGGGGAAAAGTCGCCCCTTTTTCCTGCTCTAATCTTAGAGCATTTTTCAAGGCTAGTCTACCACTTTTTTTGAATTAAATTAAAAAATAGTCTAATAAACTAGTTTTAGCTGCGCAATGACATATGTTTATAATCATTCCGTTGCCGAGATATACTTTTTAAAATAAAAAATAATAAGAAGAAGATGATGAATTTAAATTACGAAATTTACCCACGTTGTTTAATTATAGTTAGTGCGGTGCAGTGGCGCTCCAGACAAAGTTTACCTACGTTCTCTAAATATAGTTGGCGCGATGCCGTGCGCCAATGATTGCAATTATAATTCTAAAGTAAAAATAATAATAAAAAAAGATGATGAACATGATTACAAAATTTACTCACGTTCTCTAAGTATAGTTGGCGCGGTGCGGTGGGTTAAATTGCAGTGTGGCACCCCCGCACCACCGATGATTACCTACCGGCGCGTGGCGCTCCCGCGCCACCGACGCTTATTATTATTTTTTAATAAATAAAACTTTGAATTAATTTTGTCATCAGTAATGCAAGAATTAAAAAAAGTACTCTGTTGTTTTCGCCGATTTCCGCGCGGCTGAAGCAGATGGCGCTGGAAACTGGCTCCGTTTCTGCCACCAATTAAAACCGGTCTGCTTTTTTTGTGCGGTTTTTATGAGGGGATGTTGGTTGTCTGCTCTGTACAATCCTTATTGTTGCCAAGAGGCTGTTATTGTTCTGTTGGGAGTTTTTATTTGTCTATTTTTCAAATTTTTTATTTTGATCAATAAATCGATAACAAGGACCTAAATCAAAAAAGTGCTTCCTAAGAAAGTTTCGTAATTCCTTCTTCTTTCTTATGAGCCCATGTTTATTTTTGATGAATCAGTAACGAATGAGGAATATCGCTTTTAAGGATGGAGCGTTGGAATAATAATAATAAAAAGAAGAAGAAGAAGGTTCTGAATTTCAGAATTTACCCACGTTCTCTAATAATGGTTGGCGCGGCGCCACGGGGCTAAATCGCCCCGTGGCGCTCCCGCGCCACCCATGATTAATTGGTTAAATTGTAAAGACACAATTTAGTTGTAAGAGTTTTGGTGAAACAAACAGAATTGGTGGGGGCACTTAATAATAAAATTGTAATCTATTTTTAATAAAAACATGTTGTTTTAAGAAACGGCAATATAACCAATCAAATCCGATTAGAAACGATTTCTAATCTTTCTATGATTTTTTTTCTCAAAAATATGCTTAAAAAGGAATACTATACCGGTACTTATTTTGCCTATGATAAAGAACCGTAACTTATTTTTATTATTAAAAAAATAAACGAATAATTAAGTTTGAAAGAAAAATATTAAATAACAAAATATGTACGAAAAGCAAAAAAAAGTTTGTAAAACAGTGACGGTGGCTGCATGACGTTTTTTACTGTTTTAATCTAAATTCATCTTTTTAAATAAGGTCGCTTCAGCGTTTATGAGTTTTCCATCATGAATCTTGCTACTTTCAAGATGCCTCTAAGCCCGACGTTACGGTTTCCTACCTGTCTCAAAGGCTTATTTATCTACGCCTCTTGCTTTCTCCGGAATACCAATCTACATACAATGTAATTTTAATCGATCACACTCCTAAGATTTTGTGCACAGCCTCCCTGTCCTTCCTGCACTGAGTAAATTTCCTGTGAAAAAATAAAGTTAAGAGTGATTTTTTATGAACAATTAATTAATTATTAATTAAGAGTGTTAATTTTTTAGAAGTAGTGGACCGTTTAGGTCAACATATGAATTTTATTTGTTAGTCAGCAAAAGCTGTTCTTATTTTCAGATCATTTTAATATAATTTCTGGGTGAATATAATATTTACTTATGTTCGTACTTTCTTTATCGCGCTCCAGGTTTTTATTTAAAACGGAGAGAACGCTGAAGCTCTTAAAAACAATGACAATTTTTTAAAGTTTCTTTTAAATTATTACAGCCTTTTAAAAAATATTTTTATTATTTCAAATAAATAGTTCAAAAAAATTTTGGCCCTATAATCTATACCATTATCTTGTAATAATACTAAAATTCAAATTTTTTCAGACACATTTTCAGAAAACATTTTTAAAAATGCTGCGTAAATAAAGTAAATATTTTATTGATGGAATAATACTTTAATTAAACATAAAAAGTTAAAAACACACATATAATGAAAATATATTAGGATTTTGATATATAAAAAAAATGTAATTAAGAAACAAATCCAAAACAACAATTTTCCCAGGAAAAAATATAAAAGAAATGGCTTGTTTCGGAGCGTCTTAAATTGTGATAGTGGTCTTTTAAGATTTCCGTTTGTCACATTTTACGCTAATCAGCCGGAAGTGGGGAACGATTAGCGAAATGAAGAACCTTTTCCGTACACCCCCCTTTCAATTTTCAAATATGATGGATTTCTTTGGAGTGAGATGGTGCTTTATATGCGAGGTGGGATACAGGCGGGTCGAGTACACGAATTGATTTTAGACACACATCTATATTTGGCTATTTGAAAATTAGTTCCAAGTACATCAAATTTTAAAGAATTTAAATAAAAGTTGTTTGACATTTTTTTAATTTAATGGCAATTTCACTAAAGCCTAGAAAGTACGTTTCTAAAACTTGACTCCTCTTATTTGTATGCAGTTAAAGGGTGTTCGCATTAGTCAATTAGTTCACTGGATGTTAGTTAATAATGTTTTTGGGTGAGCATTAATTTTGTCGAAGCTTTAGTTTACAGCATAATTATTCATAGTAGATTTATTATACAAATAAGAATTTGTTAGTTCACTATTTTTAATATTTGCGTTAATTCACGACTTTCTTTTTCTTCTTTTTTATTTATTATTATTATTAGTCCAACGCTCATATCTTTAAAGTAATGTTTTTTTTTAGTAATTATCTATTACTCATGAGCTCATTAAAAAGGCATCAAGTTGCGAAACTTTGTAAGAAAGTTCATATTTTGAATTAAGTTATTGTTATGGACCTACCTAGCATATTAAAATTTGGGTAGGGGTCCCGCCACGAAACAAAATTCCTCTCAGATTAGATACATTTAATTGCAGTATTTTTGAAACTTGAAATCATAAAATTTATTTCAAAAATTTTGGCGGGTTCATGTTTTAATTTTATAAGCATTACAAAAAATTTTTCTTTTTTAAATTAAACCAAAAAATTTACATACAAAAATTATAATTACGCAAAAAATAGATTTGGACAAGGGTCAGAAGTTATAAAAAATTACTTGAAATCGTTTGAATATTGTTGTTGAATCTCCAGGTTCTGTGAAAAATAGGTGATTTTTTTTCATAAATAATTTTGTTTTCGCGGAGGGATCGCCAAATTAATTTTGTTTATACTAGGTAGATCCATTGTTTCATTGATCAAAATAATAATTTAAAACGAAAATCTTAAAATTTTTTGAACCGCGTCACACTTAAAACTTGTCCTGAAAAATGTTTAAAACAGGATAAAGCGGCGATTTGAAACAAAAAACTTGTGGAGTATAGTTAAAATCCTTCATGCTGAAATTAAGGGCGTAACCGCTCGCCGTCAGGAAGAAAAGAAAAATAAACGCGCGAGAATAAAAATAATAAAAAAGTTGGCAGGGATGATGCAATCAATTATTATTAATTTGCGTCAGGTGTTTTTCTACACGTGATATTTTCTCGAAGAACGAGTGGTTACTTTACTACCCTACTGTTTTCACCCTGATAAAATTCGTCTTTAGTGTAATTTATTACAATCAAAAATGTCATGCTTAATATTATGTCCACGCCAATTTTTAATTATCCCCGCCCCAATTTGTTAGTTTTTTACAGTTTGTTAGTAAAATACAACTTTCTAATATAAATAATTCAACAATGACGATTTAATGATTATTAAAAATTACTTTAAGCATAATTTTTTAAATAGTATTTTTAATTAATCAGTCTATATTATTTAAACATATGCCCGGGGTGAGAAGGTTCAAAACCTACCGCAAAAACGGTAAAGAAAATCAGCGACTAAGCTAAGTCCAAGCAAAACCTAAGCTAAGCCTAAGCAAAATCAAAGCTAAGTTTAAGCTAAGCCTTAACAAAACTTAAGTCTGAGCAAAACTCAAGCCTACACGAAATCTAAGCCTAAGCAAAAGCTAAGCTAAGTCCAAGCCTAAGCAAAACCTCTAAGCCTAAGCAAAATCTAAGCTAAGCCTAAGCCTAAAACCTAAGCCTAAGCAAAATCTAAGCCTAAGCAAAACCCAAACTAAGCCTAAGCAAAACTTAAGTCTAAGTAAAATCTAAGCTAAGCCTAAGCTTAAGCAAAACCTAAGCTAGCAATACCTAACTTAACCCCTCCGCTGTCATTTTTGGGGTAGGCTTTGGTCTTCGGCGGGTGGAATCGCCCATTTTTTCTGCTCAAGTTTTATGGAGCATATTTTTGGGTTATGTATTTAGTTAGCTAGGTACTCTCTTAAAAGTGATTGGTTAATATAACGTAGAAATTAGTAAGTTTCTACGAATTTTTTAACGGGAAAGGATCCGCTCACTTAATTAGTAACTTTTACGATTTTTTTATTTATTAAAGGCTTAATAAAAAATTAGTGAAACTCCCTCCCGTCTTATAATAAAATTTTTCCGATAAAACTCCGGTTAAAGGATGCATAGAATAGGTTTACATGAAGCAAGAATTTATAATACTTAACAAGCATAATAAATTAAAAATTAAAAACAATAGTTTTAATTTCCAAATTTTACTTTTATTTTAGTTTCAGCGCGATGGCGAGAAGAAAAGTCCTTCGGCCAAACATTTTTCCATATTTTTTCTTATTTAACCATTTTAAGGGTGAAGAAAAAAGTGATTTATGGTTACTTTTCGAATATAAGATTGTTTTAATTAAATGACAAAACATTTCTTACCTTAGTCTGTCCCTCCTTAATTTGTTTTGTAAACAAAAGTGCAGATTTCACACTTAAAAAAATAAATAAAATGTTGCAAAAACTTAAAATCCCTAGCAGAAAATTTTACACACTTCAAACTAAGGATTTAAAGTCAGTGCACACACAAGCAATTTCTGCCATCTTAATTCCATAGAAATCATCAGCGCCTTTGGAGTTTTTTCTTTGCAAAGTAATTTTGTTTTAACAATAGCGAAGAATTTCCAATATTTCCAACAAAATATCCTCACAAGTTTGCTATATTTAGAACAAAATCAAAGGAAACGAACCGTGGTAAATATTAAAACTTTAAAAAGAGTCGGATTAAATTGGCCGAACCTTATTTTTTGGTTTTAAAACAATTATTTTTGTTATTAATAAACATAAAACAAAAAAATGAAGGTTGACAGAATTTGACATCAGTTACACATAGAATTTGATTATTTTCGTAGAATATATTTATATAAATAGTCAAATAAACTAGTGGTAAACCTAATTATAAAATAAAAAAACCGCCGCACGAGACAAAACTGTATGTTTAATATGTAAAGAGCAATTATCAATTTCAACGAGATTTTTCTAAGTTAATTCTACGAATTTTTTCGTTCAATCAACTAATATTATAGCAACACTTTTCTAACCTACTTATTTTGTTAATTTAATCAAAATGTGATTTACGACTTTTTTTTCAACGAATTTTTTAGGGCCACTTTTTAGAGAGTATTGCCTATTTTGAAAGAGCAAATGTTTAAGAACTGTTATTTCCGTTTAATATAATTTTTCTGGGTAAAATATTTTATTATCTCTATAATATTTTTGAGTTCCACATGTAAAACAATTTTTTTTCTCAAAAAGTGAAAAATTTCTGCAAAAAATTCGAGATTAGGTTCGACCAGGCCCTTGTTCGGTCTAATAATACCAAAAATATATAATACTATATATTATATTAAGGAAAAATATGTCACTCCCCACTAGAAGTGAAACAATTTTGTGCCATTAATTGTCATGCACAAAAAATGGCAAAACAACTGCCATTAATTGGGCAAGTGTCGTGTAAATGGGCACTGCCTAAAAACTAGCAGTATTTTCGCGAAACCAGACACAACCAGCCAATCACAGCGAACCAAAAGGTACGAATTTAAATACCCACCGAGTTAATGTTTCAACGTATCTTAATATATTTTTAAATACCAAGTCACCTGTCGTCAGGACGGCTTTAACCTAAAACCGTTTAGACGATTAAAGAATCCGAGCCCTTTTTAAGTAACAAGAGCTCGGCTCAATTTTAAAATTCATACAACGGTTATTTGATTAAAAACCGTAATTACCCCAATTTTATGGTGAAGTAGAGCCGTTAAAAATTCACAAAAGTAAAATTGTAGTTTTAAACTTTTGCCTTCGATTAAGCTGAATTTTAATGAGGTTTTTCTGTTTAAAGCAGCAAAAAAATACAAGACACTATAAGCCGTCTTTTCATACATAATGTTTCTTAAAAAACACATTTTAAAATTCATAGCAAGCCCTTAAAAATTCAGTATTTAAAATTAGAGCCCGTTTTAAGCTTTTTTTGATTACTGCTGTTAAATTTAAAATTTAAAACACTTGCCACTGAAAGAAGCTTTTAAAATTGAACTTGTAAAATTAATAACATAAGTGAAAATAATCGGGATAGCTGCGGTTTTTCATCAAAACCCGGTATACAGCATGCACCCAAAAAAACGCAACTCTTCCCCATAAAGAAGAGAGCTCGGATTAAAGATGAATTCTATCAGGCTGAAAATGACTAGGTGGTAAAGTAACCACTCGTTCTTTGAGAAAATATCACGTGGAGAGAAACACCTGACGCAACTTAGTAATAATTGGTTACATCATCTCTAAAAACTTTTTTTTATTATTTTTATTCTCAAGCGTTCATTCTTTATTTCTTCCTGACGGCAAGCGGTTACGCCCTGAATTTCAGCCTGAATGATTTTAACTTTAGTCGTCTGAACGGAGTTAGGTGAAGACCGTCCTGACGACAGGTAAATCTGCTTCTAAAAATATATTAAGATACGTTGAAACATTAACTCGGTCGGTATTTAAATTGTACCCTTTGGTTTGATGTGATTGGCTGGTTGTGTCTGGTTTCGCGAAAATACTGCTGGTTTTTAGGCAGTGCCCATTTACACGACACTTGCCCAATTAATGGCAGTTGTTTTGCCATTTTTTGTGCATGACAATTAATGGCAGTGCTCAAAAAATGGCACAAAATTGTTTCACTTCTAGTAGGGAGCGACATATTTTTCCTTAATATAATATATAGTATTATATATTTTTGATGATACTAGAATGAGCCATCCTAGCAGCTACAAATCTACCAAAGTCGCGTAAGGAATAATTTGCATACTGTTTGGTTGAAAATTTCGTTTGCAACTGTTGAAGCAGAAACACCTTAAATTTTTTGTTGGAAAACCCTGCAAAAACCACTGAACGTACTATTACTGAAATAAACATGATGCTTAATCAATCAGCTGCGTGCCACAATGCTTAAGCAAATTATTTCTTACGTGACTTTAATCGATTGACTAAAAATATGCCCGGTTTTGATTATAAACCAAAAGTTTTTTATTATTATTATAGCAACATATATAAGAAAAGAACTAGATCGGAAACATTTTTCGAAGCCAGCCGTTGATACTATTAAATTTAATTGAAAAATTTGGACTGATTTTGAACCAATGCGACCATCGTGGCGTTAAAATGCGTTGGAAACGGGTTAAATTCACATGATTAAAGAATACTGATTTTTTTACGAGGCCAAAAAATGAATATTTTTGTTTGTGGATTTTTTCTTGAAACCGCAAAACATAAAAACTAGACACCAGACCCTTTTTTTGACATACAATTCTACTGAAAACATTTAATTCTTAAGTTTAAAATAAGCCTTCAAAAATTGGGTAAATAAAGTTTTGCTGAGTTCCAAGCAAATCACATTTGTTAACCGTGGAGGAGGCATTTTGCCCACCTACCAATATCATGTTTTAGAACTCCGGCCATTTAAAGCGTAAGGAGCTTCAGAGCTTCAGAACGCTAAATGAGCGATTTCATGTTTATTTACACGATTTGGAGACGGAAGAGCAACGGGTACCAAAGAGCTGCAATTTTGGGACCTAAGAACCGCACTTTTTGGGACCGAAGAGCCACAAAAAAGTCTCTTTAGAGCCAACGGAGAAAAGCAAAGAGATTAGGAGAAAGAAATTGCGGGACCTTAAAACTGGGTACCAAAAGCCCAAAAGGAAGACACATAGGGACCAAAGAGCCAAAAGGAAAAGAACGGTTTAAAAATAACATTTACAGGTGTAAATCGACATCGTAGAAGGGACCAAAGAGCCAAACGTAAAAAAACCGTTAATAAAATTATTTTTTATATAAATTCGAAAGTTTATAACTTTAAAATAGGTTTGTAATTATTTGTAAAGTTTAATTTGTCACACAAATCGGACATTTTTTTAATTTCCCATGCTTTTAAAAAAGAAAATTTATTACTTTATTCTAATTAAACAATTTTTTTCTCTGCTTGGGTGTTTGTTACTTAAACTGTTTCTCGACGACCGGTGAACTAACTAAATTTGGTTTTTTGTTCCTCTTACTTTTACATATTTAAATTTTAGCCAATATATTTGAGACATATTTGAGTTATTTAAATTTTTTAATTCGTCTACTTAAGATAAATCATGTAATTTACTTAATTTTCAAACTATATTATAGTAAGAATAATTAAAAAAATATGCGTTTAGCGGGAAAACTCGTCTTAGGCGCGTTTTTAAGCTATGCCAGGCAAGATAGCCGACTTTTTAGTTTTTTCTCAAAAAATAAGTTTAGAAATAATTCCAAATTTTCAAATATTCACCACATTTAAAATTATTAATTAAAGTTATTATGAAACCATCAAAATATTTATAATGTATTTTACTGATAATTCTTTTTTATTATTTGAATAAGGAAGGAGCTCCTGAGCTCCATCCGTGTCGACTTTCTGGACATTTAGATCCTAATATGAGATTTACGTTTTATATTATATGAACATAAAAATAAATAATATCGCAGCTGGTGTTTTTATGGGAAAAAGTGCGGCTATAATTTTTATGTTTTGAAAGTTCATTGTAATGATAGAACGTGCCTGTTGAAAGTAAATACAAACTACAAAGTATCGTTTAACACAAATTTTTGTATTCATATTAAAGTAATTTTTCTTAAAAAAAGATATAATACTGCCATAAAAATTAAAATAATTATTATGTCATAAATAATTCATAAAAAATATAAAAATTTAAGAATACGGATATACAGATAAGACAATAAAATTGGCATTTCGTAACATCGCATATTCATGATTTAAATGAAAATGTAAAAAGTGACAATTCTGCGATTGTGGCAGTTTTATTTTATTTGGCCAGTTAGAAATACAATCAAAAAAAATTTGTTGACCTATTAATTTTATTCGTAAAAATAGGATTATTCACAAAAAACGCATAAACGAGTGATTAAAAAATTTGATAAAAGTAAATTTAATTTTTAAAATTCATATGGTTTATGTGTTTCAAAAGCAAATTTGTTAAAATCAATTAAAAAAATAAAATATGGCTCTAAAGTCCCTTTGAATGTATTTATTAGCAAAATTACGCTATCTAACGTTATTAAAAACAAAGCGCCGTCAAAGGCTTTAAAGTTCCTATTTCTGGCTCTTTGGTCCTAAAAAGTCAGGCTCTTAAGTTCATTTCATTGCATTCTTGGCTCTTTTCTGTTTTTCATGATTAACTCCCATTTAGCTCTTTTTTCCTTTTCGTTCTGACTGCTTGGCTCTTAGGTCCCCTTTTTTCCGGCTCTTTAGTACCTAGCTCTATGTAGTTCCAAGGGTTGCTTCAAAGCTCCGAAAAGCAAAGTTTCGTATAAAATTCACAGGGAACATCACTAGGTTAAACTTTACGAAAAGAAAGTTTAGTTAGCCAAACGGTTTAATTCCATCCATTAATAAATAAGTTGGACTGAAAAAACATGTTGCTTCTTATGTATTAGTTTCGGATAATTTCAAGCTATAAACCAATATTTTTAAAATCGTGTTAAGTAATTATTATACTATCCAAATTTGTAAAAAAAATTTTTTTATTTATTCAGATTCAAACACGAGAAACATAGTGGATTTAAAAAATACTACGCAAAAAATACCAGCGAATTTTGCATATTTCTTTTTTCAAAAAAAAAGCAAAAAAAACACTTACACTGGTTTGAATGGGACCAAATTTAAAATTTGACTACGTAGGCTTGACTCATTGCAAATTTGTTTCTGAACATCTGAAGCATGTTAGGAATTTCATACTTCGTCCAAAGTGTCCATGTCCAAAGGACAAGTTAATTAGACAATCTAAAATGCCCTTTGGACAATTTAAATGTTCTTTCGACGTTGTCCTTTAAACGAAGTATGAATCCTGCTTGAAATACTGCCATTTAGACTGTCCAAAAGACAGTTCCAAGTGTCTAAAGGGCAATCCAAAATGTCCAAAAGACAAAATCCGAAAGACAAATAGGATTATTAAAATAGGATTATTTGACAGCTGTTTTTTGTGTTTTGGACTTTGTTTTTTGAATATTGTCCTTTAGACACTGTGGACGAAATATGAACCAGCCTTTATTATTACATTTTATTTAAGTGTGGTTGGTATTGGTTACTAATATTTCGTTCGATGTGTTATGTAATTTAAATGTTACAAAAAATGTTCTTTTTATTATAAAATTAAAAAACTTATATTTTGACACAAAATTGTTAATAACCTTTTAAAAGGTTATTAGATAGATCTATTATAGGCACCTTGCACGGGAACTCGGTTTATACATGAAGTATGCAATAACCACATAAGCGTCACCATAATAGATAATTACCGTATTCCTACTTATTTTTCGTAGTATGCAGATCAACGGACCGAAAGGGCGCGAAATTTCGATCGGTTGATCGGCATACTACGAAAGATAAGTTGGAGATACGACGGTAATTATTCATTATGGTGACGCTTATGTACATTGCATACTTCATGTATAAACCGAGTTTCAGTGCAAGGTGTCTATAAATACTAATAAATGGAAATCATTTAAATTACTATGAAAAAAAATACGTCTAGCTGACATCTAAGCAAAATTTATAGTCACATGAAAGGAATACTTCAAAATTGTGCGAATAGGACGTGTTTTTTTTTTTAAATTGAAACTCAATATTTTTAAAATCCCGCTTTTTCATAAAAATATACCGAATTAGTCAAGTTTGACGTCAAAAAAATTATAATTTTGTGGTAATATAACTAATTTTATAAAAATCTTAAAATGTATTTAATCTTAATCGTAATTTTTGTACAAAATTTCTATTGCTTTCTTGTTTAGTATTTAATTAACAATTATTGCAAATCATTGAATTCAGCCATATGCAACTTTCTTATAAAGTATTTTACGTTAGCCTATAATGAATTATTTTTATTTATTAATGTGATTCAAATTCGACTAAAAAATCGAATCAATAAATCATGCTAATCACAATTCCTTAATTATCGCCGTTTTATTTTCATTTTTATATTAATTCTTCCTCATTATTTGGGCAAAAAGCGTCTAAAACGCAAACAGAAAAGATGCCAGTGCAATTTTAGTCGACAGGCCAAATATATTTTTCATTATCCACGAGAAAATATATTTTTCATTATCCACGAGACTCAATCAGCACATCTTGTTTGAGCCGTGATAATAATAGGAAAGGGTTAAGCATTCCCATTTCCACTCTGTGATTCATAAAAATTTGGCTCGCTGCGCGTTATTGGTAAATTGGGTTGTTACAACAAAAAATGCCTCAAAAAAAAAAAAAATCCAGAGCCTAATAAGTCGAAATGGCTTGATGTAATAAAACAAAACACCAATGATTCGGAAATTTTTTGATTTCCATTTACTATTAAAGCATATCTAAATATATAATTATAAAGCTAATCCATCTGTGCTACAAATGTTCTTAATAAATAAATTTTGGCACCAGGCTGGTTTAAAGAATAAAAGCAGTGTCATATTACAAAAATATAAATACAGGCGGACACAGCTAAATTTTAACTACCAATGTTTTACAAAATACACTTTACATACACTT
>JASAMX010007675.1:67500-72551 GCA_030248175.1 Microlaimidae sp. YZB2_3 | reverse complement strand
TAGGTTCATATGTATAACAGGTAGAAATTTTACCTAATTTTTCTAGATTGATATTTAAAAGCCTGCGTAATGATTTGTCATATAAAATATTATGAAATTTAATTTAAATAAAGCCCTTGTTTAACGTAAATTTAACTTTAAAGTACGTTTGTTTTACTTGTTTCTTTACAATACACTGATTACTTTTAAATTTAAATGCTAAAATTGCTTTAATAGCTAATAATACATTAGGATTAATAGTTAGGCCAGCCAATTTATTCATAAAAATTAGTAAATTTGACAAGGAAACCGGTGTTAAAATAAAATATAAGTCTTTGGCAGTGATATTTGGCAGTAAACATGATTTTACTAAATTGTTAACTAAATCCATATCAATTTTTCTATTACGCCGTTTCTTAGATTTTCTATTTCTATTTCTTTGATGACTAGGAAATTTGAAAGAGAAGTATGGATGTTTATTAGAAGTACGTGGATCAATATCAAGTGATATTATGCCATAACCTTTTATTTTATCATTAAGCCCAAATGGAAATGCAGTATTAAGGCATCTTATCCAGAAGTCTTCTCGTTCTGTTAATTTAGATTTATTATTATTATCAAATGATTCTAGAATTCGAACACTTAGATCTTCAACTGAATGGTTATTATTGTTAAAATGCTGCACTAAGTAACTATATTTAGTATTATTTATAATATCTCTACGGTGTTCATTTAATCTAACTTTTAATTTTCTACATGTTTCACCTACATATTGCATATTACATCTGGTGCAAATAATTAAAGGAGCACTGTCACAAATCAAATTCCTATAACGCCCGAACCGGACTGCTCCTTTTTCATTATAACCTTAAAGTGGGCATCTACCTTTAACTCAACTTTGGTATTTAAAGTTTGTATATTTGGTTATGTGCCTTGTGTCCCTTCCGTGAAACTCCACTACAAGGCTACAAAGGCATTCTTAAATTTTCCTCCGCCAGGGAAGGAAGCACGCCAGAGCTGAATCTGGATTCAGTATTACAGGATTCCAGTACGGTTCGGGCGAATTTTTCAGTAAGTTTGGCTGTCTAAATTTTCCAGCGCCTGGTTATTTTCGCTTCCACTTTGGGTCGTCACATATTTGGTGGCCGATACACACCTCCGGGTATGTATACCAATGTACCCCCCATTCTACGGAAGATAGATGGGCTTGTTGGGGCTGGTGGAGGTGTGCAGATTGAATCGAAGAGGCTGAGAGCAGCTCTTCTCTTGGTGGGAAGGTGTGGCACATTGTGTCCCTTCCGTGAAAACTCAAAGTGCAAGCGTTAATAAAAGGCGATTATCTTTCCCCTTTTATTGTCAGGCCTATGGTGTAATGGATAGCACGCCAGAGTCGACTTTGGAGGTAACGGGTTCAATTCCTCAACGGCCAAATTTTCCAAAAGTTTGGCTGTCTTAATTTTCCAGCGCCTGGTTACATTTTTCTGTTGTCCACTTATGGTTATAATTATAGTTATAAGATAGTTCCAATTCATTAGTATTACTAACACAAAATATTTTATTTTTATAACTAGATGAACCCGTACCATAGCTGTCCCCCCTTTTTGAGTGAAACAAAGTGTTAGTAAGCCAAAAAACCCACGAAGTTATGGGCGGCTCAAACCATGGCTTAAACCATAACTGGGTAGAAGTAGGGAACACAATTAACCTAGGGCTGCTGAGTTAAGGTTAGCTGTTCCCAGTCCCATTGGACTCCCTTTTCCTACCTACAGCACTGCTGCCTAGCCACCCCCTAAGGGAACTGGGGTGTTATAACAGGATCAGACAGAGCCAGCTGCTTAAGTCACAGAAGTGCAGCTTACTCCTGCTAGTTATAAAGTGTTAATATAAAGCCTGAGTACCTAGAGCAGTAAATGCAAGATAAATAGCAAGTAATAAAGGCTTCCATATCATGAAAAGCCAAGCAAATAAAGCAATGAAAAAAGTACCTACCATTCTATAATAAATTATTAGACAAATTATGGTGTTGGAGGTAGGCAAATTAATTAGTCATGATTATGAAGCACATTAATTGTTATTTTTGCATTACTATAGCATAAAGTAGAAGTTTTATGCTAAAATAAAAAACCCACACCTATGATACATTAATGATTTTAAATTTAATTATTGTATTTTTTATATTATAATTACATAAATTTATACTTTTATCTATTATTAAGCAATATATTGTACAGAAAATGATAATAAGTAGCCTAAGAGGAAAATATAAATAATTGATACATTACAATAATTATTTATTATTTAATTTGGAAACTACAGCACAAGGCTGATATGGAAACTACAGCACAAGGCTGACATGGAAACTACAGCATATAGCTGAAAATTGAAACTATGGTTAATGCAAAAAAATATAACTATTTTATAAAAAAGAAACGTATAAACATATCGTAGGTAAACCGCTCATCTTTTAATTTAACATGTAAGTATATCCGGCATCCTGCGCGATAATAATTTAAAAAACCGCACATCACCATTTAATTACAGTAAATATCGTGGTGGGTGCCGGATATACTTACATGATGAGCGGTTTAACTACGAGGCGTCAATATTTTTTAAAATATACTTATATGATATATTAAATGTTAATTACTATGTATAACCAATGGAAAATTTTTTTTCATAGTTTATTTTTTATAAAAAACGTAAAATCTGTAGCAAAAGAAAATTGAAAAGCAATATGTATTGGTTCAAATATTTTTTATCCTATGTATTGATAAGAAATATAATCCAACAGGGGAATTAAATAGCAAATATATAAGCTATAAGCAAACAAAAGAATTGAATTAGAAACAATTAGAAATCTAGGTTATATTGTATATTAACAGATATTAGGAGAAGAAGGTGAATATGGTGAGTCAGATTGATATGGCACCAAACTGTTTAAACTGCATCAAATTTAGAACAAAGTACAATATAACCTTAAAATATCTTCTGTTTAAGGCTCAAAGTTGTTAATTTTCATGTTTTGATATTTTTTTCAAAATCACTTTGCAACACGTTTTTACTAACTGCGCATTTTAAGATTCCGTTAATTTCGGCCACCTTAAAATTTAGGTGAAAGAACCCGCCGTTTTTTACTGTTTTTAAATATCATCGTACTACCGTATTTATAAAGCATTTTTTTGCTCTTTTGACTTTTTTTTGACGTTTTTTAAGCCAAAAATAAAAATTCGACAAAAAATACAGGATATTAAAACTTGTTTTTTTAAGGTTTTGACATAATTATTTAAAGTCTTGCTAATAACTATTAAAACTTGCAAACGGGAAAAATTAAGTTATATGTACTAAGAACAATACCTAAGAATAAATTTGCAACCTTTAAAAATATTTATTGTTCGTTTTCGCGATAGTTACAGCCAGTTTTTTCTAGGTGGCCGAAGTTAATGGTTCGCGCCTTAATTTCGGCCACTATAAAAAAAACTTTAAACCTCCGCTGATCTTTAAGTGTAACAGAAATTTTAAAATTTTGCACTAGAATAACAAAAATAGCTATCGTTTGATTTTTAGGCCAAATGTTGGGTCGATTAGAAAAACTGAAAAAAACGGATCCAAAAAAATAAAAAAAGGTGGCCGAAATTAAGTCAGTTACTCTACTTGTTAGTTTATTTCAAACACATTAAAAAATAAATGCAATGATTTTTTTTGGTGTCTTGATTACATTTACAAATGATTTTATTTGTTTTGTTTTACCATTTATATAAAACAACATTGAGTAATCCTATGAAAAAAGCAAAAGAATAGTCAATACCAGAAGGGTCACGTATTTTCAATACGTCTTTTTGACAAAGTAATTTATTCAAATATGTCTCAAAATTGTTTATTTTACCCCTCTGAAAAAACAATGTCATTTACCATGAATAAATTTTTTAAAATCTAGCAATAAATGAATCACATTCAGATCAATAAATTAGGTTGTAAATATATAGTGTGTCACTTGACTTTGAGTTTTAGCTGTTAATTTCATATTTCAGTTGAAGGAGAAGGTTTAGATTTATACAAATATTTTTGCAATCTTTCTGCCTCCTACCTTCCGCAGAGGCAGTTTTAGCTGCCTCCTACCTGCCTCCTTACCTGTATATGCTTTAACATAGGAGGCAGGGTCACCTGCCTCCTACCTGCCTCCGAGGCAGTTTTACCTGCCTCCACCCTGCCTCCTACCTGCCTCCGCCCTGCCTCCATGCTGCTTCTGAGAAAGTTTTACCTGCCTCATACCTACCTCCAGTCTTCCGGAGGCAGGTTCAAAAGCCGTTTATAAAAAGAAAAACATTTTTTAATCCTTTCATTTATGCAAAAAAGTTGTTTAATTTTTTCAAAAATTTGTCCTATAGTTTGTATGTAGTATCTCCAATTTTAAAAATATTACAATTAAATGCTTTTAAAAGGAACTTTTTTTCGGAGCGGGACCACTGACCCAAATTTTGTTATACTAGGTAGGTTTATTGTGTTTTTTTTTACAAAAAATTAGACAATCTATACTTGAGTTTTGGGTTTTTACTAAATTTATTATAAACATATTAAATAAAATTATATAATGAATCAAGAATAATCATCAGTTTTCCTTAAAAAGTTTTTTGATGTTTTTTTGCCAAACATTTCAACTGACTAACCGCCACTACTAAGATACCTCCACTATCATTAATTATTATATAGCTTATTGAAAAGTTTTTTTAATATTAATCATTTTGTAACAGAAATGCCAATTTCTAACATAAAGTTAATATATTTTTTTGAAAGGCTGATTATAGGTAAAAAATTCGTAGCTGTAGTCGTAGGCGTGGTTTATTTTTCGCCTAATACCATATATTTAGTTCACGCAAAAATTTAACAGTGTAAACCATTTCAATCACTTGTTGCCGTTGGTTCTCGCGCGCGAGTTATACTGTAAGAATGTAAATGCAATTCTGACTTTACCGCCGAAAAAAGTTGCAACAGTGCCAAGACAAGGTTTTTGTTACTATTTGCGTCGATTAATTAATTTTGTGGACGAAAAACAATTTTGAGCGATTATTGACGTA
>JASAMX010007675.1:0-62500 GCA_030248175.1 Microlaimidae sp. YZB2_3 | reverse complement strand
TTTTGTGCTGACCTCAGCGCTCGCAGAGCTTGGGTGCATGAACGCATTTTCTTTAGGACTCTTTTGTGCCGGGACTCTTTTGTGCCAGCTGCGATTTTTTTCAGGACTCTTTTGTGCCGGGACTCTTTTGAAGGTGAGCCGTTCGGGAAATGTTGTAATAAGATTGTAGTTAAAACAAAAATTAAAATGAACAAATTTTTTGCGGGACAAATCATTTTCACCAAAAGAATAGGATTTAAACCCATCCACAAAATGAATAGGATTAAATGAGGTATTATTGCAAAGCTTACAGTCCAGAAAGTTTAATAAAAAAATTTTTGAAAAATTAACATAAACATCTTCATGGTGGACATCCCATTTTTATCCAAAGGACAGTCGGTTTCGAACTGAAAATTTTGTTGTGTTTTAACTGCCTTAAAATTATTGGTACCCAGTTGATTTCAGGAGTGGGGTATACTATACCCACTAAAAAGTTCAGGCTGCCCACCTTGTAGTGGATATCATTAATTAAACGCAACAATATCGTTTTATATTAAAAATTAATGCATTAAATTTTGTGTTCATATAGATTAATTCCTTAACAGACAAAAATATTTTGTCCACCAACCTGCTTTTTTGTAATTTTAATTATGGAAATTTTAAATTTATTGTCAGATTTTAAATTAATACAATATATATAAATAGATTTTCCGTTTTTTATGGGCATCTTAAAGACATTTTTTTACAAAATAAAGCAAATAGATACAAAAACAAAGTAAAAAATTATTTGTCAGTTGTATGTCTGACACGGATACTAAATTATATTATATTATGGCTGAAACGGGAACTATAGTAATAAATACATATTAAATTATATAGGAATGAATGTGTAGCATTAAAAATATTTAGTTTTGCATATTTTGTGCATGCATACAGTTTCAGTGCATTGTATACTGCTTATGTATGTTCTCGTTTTTAGACAAAATAATAAATAAAATAACACGTAGCTCGTGTTAACTATAGGTTGACAATGAATTTTCCAACTGTTTTTTGGCTCTTGTTTCTTTATTTTGTAAAAATAATAAAATATGGATGCTTGAAGTTTTGAGGATTATTTATTTAACCGTACTTTAAAGTTCGTTATTGTTTTTAAAATCTGTACCACCAAAATAACTCAAAACTGTTTTAAGATTAATTATGGTCGAAAAACAAGCTGATCATTAAATTTTAAGAAGCTGTTTGTTTTACAAAATTGATAATTTAATTTGTGATAATTTTAAAACATGTGTTAATTACAGAACACATTTTTTGGGCTATTTAGGCGAAAAAAATTATTGTCTACCGGGAGTTAGCGTATAAGCAATTAAAAAACTTTTGGTTTAATTTACATTATAATATAATATTGTTGCTCTCCATCGACTAATATTTCTTATCAGTAATTTTTAATTTAATCTGTACATTTTATCAGCCACATTAAAGAGAAAAAATTTTTAAGTTGCAAAATTCAAAAACCCTTTATTAGGTATAAGAATATCAACTTAATTTCTCCAAAATTACATAATATTTTAATTCTATATTGACTCATATATCTTAGCATAAGCAAGTTCACAAATAAAAAAATTTAAAATGGTAAATTTTAAAGGCCTTTTTGTTAAACACTGTTTGTCCGGGATAAAGATTTATATGATGTTTTATCAAAAAAAAACATGATATTCTTCTTCTTTAATGTTTAATGTCTATAAACAATAATTTTGGTTCAGGGACATAAATTCTATTAAGTGGCAAAATCCAAAACACTTTATGGTGCAAATACGTTGTTAACCACAAAGATGTTTATGTTAATTAAAAAAAATCAATCCACTTACAACATTCCCGAATTATAAACATTAAGCTAATACCTCATTTAACTTAATCATTGGGTGGATGGCTGTAAGTTAGGGAAAAGCACAGAAACACATACGTTTGTTTTATGAAGACGCGTTGCATAATTCATCAATCTTACGTAACAAATAAATTGCATTATCCCGATAAGACGGCTCTTGAACCTGCCTCCCGAAGACTGGAGGCAGGTAGAAGGCAGGTAAAACTGCCTCGGAGGCAGCATGGAGACAGGTAAACCTGCCTCAAAGGCAGGTAGGAGGCAGGTGACCCTGCCTCCTATGTTGAAGCATATACAGGTTAGGAGGCAGGTAGGAGGTAGCTAAAACGACCTTGGAGGCAGGTAGGATGCAGGATGGAGGCAGGTAGGAGGCACGTAAGAGGCAGCAAAATTTCCGATAAAGCCAGGTAGGAGGCAGATAAAAACCGTTTTTCCCAATTCAGGCACCCCGTCCTTACCGGGTTACATTAACCTACGGTGTCGTTTGATTTCAATAAGCATCGTTTGCGCGCAGCTGATTAGTAGTTTAGCATCAGGTTTAGTTCAGTATTGGTACGTTTTTATGCGGTTTTCCAACCAAAAAACTAAAGAGATTTAACAGTTGCAAACTCATTTTTCAGACTTCAGTCTAACTTACGTAAGATTTAGGGATAGTCTAAGCAAAAAGTTTAGTCGAATGTTTGCCATACAATACAATGCAAAAAAAAATTGGAAGCAATACAAAATATAAAAGTATCGCTTAATCCATTACACGTTTTATTATTTTATGATTGATTCTAAAGCATAAGAGATATAACAAATCATTAAAATAAAAGCCAACTATTCTACCATGTGTCTTTAAAAAATCTTTATATTTAAAAAAAATATGATGAAAACTTGATTCTAAAAAAACTGTATGGCTTTTTCTATTTTTAAGGAAACCTTTTGTCATTGGATAGCTTTTGGAATCCAATTTGGGGTGAGTAAAATTTTAAATGTTTTTTGATTTATAAAAGTATACATTTTTGGATTAAGTAAAAATTATTTTTGGCAAATTTATTATCTTAACTTTGTTACAAAATTCATCAAAAAAATAGTGTCTATCAAGCAGAATTTTATATAATATTATAAACATAATGTGATTATCGATTTTACCATCACAGAAGCTTTGTTTAAACATAAATTAAGGTTAAGGTGTTTGTTATCAATTACCTTTAAAAATTTCTAGAAATTCATAATTCAAGTTTATCAATCAAACAATATTGTTATGAAATTTTGTAATTTCACAAAAAAGCAGAATCAAAATAAAAAAAAAATTACCAGGCTACCCTCATTAAAAAGGATAGCGCTCAAAGAACTTGTCATTATCGATATTTTCTCAGCATATCGCTCCGTGAATCACAATATGAACAAAGCAGATGTTATTGTTGGCGCTCGCGGTCGTCATGGCCTTTACTTATTTTTTATGGGAATAAGGCTTTAAAATGCAAGCGTGAATATGATAAAAACTATTTTGGGTGGAAAGACAACAAATAGCGGCGTTTACGGGTGTTATAAACAATATTTTTAAACGACATTTGACGGGTTCTTTCCTTACTAGTGTTGTTACAGTACTCAGATTTTATTTCAGTACCAGTACAAGTACTATGCTGGTTGTCCAAAAATATTCCAGTACAGTACCATCCATTACAGTACCGTCCTCATTTTAGTTGCAGTACAGTATCAGTACTATCCGTACCCCAAATTTTATTTCAAATACAGTACCAGTATTATTTCAAAAACCCAAATTTAATTCCAGTATTCTGGGAATTAGTACTAGTATTAATTCCAGTACCAGTATTTTTATAATGAATAAATTACTCATTGTTTTAAATGTACAGTTTTTTTACAATGAGTTATTGGAGAAATTTTTTTATTAGTCTAGGTGTTAGACTTAAGAAAAAAAGATTCAGGAACCCAACAAACCATTTTCATCCTTTTTATTTGTGAAAAATTAAAAACAATTAGGGCTATGTTGTGGTCGCAACTGTTTTTTTAAGGTAGAACGATACAATTGCAAAAATTTCACCAATTTTCCCCAAAACATGCACGTGGGGGTTTTCGGAAGTCCTGATGACGAATCCGACATCCTTTTTTCAATTCGACCCCCGGGGGTCTAGGGGGGTTGCGACCTCTTCCCCCTTGGGGGGCATTCTGACTATATACCGGTTTTACCTAGAAACCACCTCAAAACACGTACTCGGGGCTCGGGGTTGAATACAGTATTTAATAATGAATAATTTTTTGTAATTAAAAAGTTAAAAATTAAAAAACACATTTTTTTGAAGTTAAAATATTGCTCAGGAGACTCGAATCTAGAACTCCTGGATTTCGAGTTCAACGCTCCAATCACTCGGCTACTGCATCGTCTGAGTTACTTTGTTAAAAGTTAGTTTTAAACAAACATTTCAAAATGTAGTTTCCTGACGTCAAATTATAAAAATACAAATGAAAGTTTAGTCATTTTCTAGGAATTAGTTTGTTCCCAACTTTTAACACTGCAGTTGTACCATAATTCTGAGCCAGTTTTTAACGAAATCTCTACTATCATTTCTTTTTATTTTTTATTTCAACAATTTAATCAACAAAACGAAATTAAAAAAACTTCAATAGTAGGGATTTCGCTGAAAATTTTTGTGGGCATGTACATTTGGTGTATCTAACTTGAGTTAAATTTTTATTACGTAATATTAACTTTGGTTTTGTTAAATTGGGAAAAACTGCTTTAAAATGCCTCTTTTCAACGAAGCATATCTTGACGTGGAATAGTCCACCAAAAATGTTAAGGATACCAAACTGACTGGAAAAAAATACCCTTAAAGTTTGCTTAAAGTTTGCCCAACACGAGTTATACACAAAAACCGACAGGGTATCCTAACTGTATCGTTCCACCCTAAATATTTAAACAATTTTATTTTTTAAAGATCCATTCAAATTTTTTTGCAGGAGTTTATCCTGGGTAAAGATCAATTAAAAAAATTGGGGCCTTATTTTTAAATTTAATTTTTTTGACTAAAAAGGTTAAATTTTGGTTTTTAGTGTTGGCAATTTTAATTTGGCATAGGTTATCTCAATTCAGGCAGTAGGTTATTTAAATCCTCGTGTCAGTTTTCTAAATAATGTTTTTTTTTATTTTTAATGCAGAATATTATTTATATGAAAAAAATAAAAACTAAATTATCAAAATGAGCAAATATGACTGGGGAACATCTCAAAACGTTTTGTGGCAAAATTGAAGTTACTAATTTTTATAGGACAGTTTGTAAAAACTTTTTTGTTATACCTTAAATTCTATAAATATATATAGTTTTCTTATTTTTAATACAAACTATTATTTATATGAAAAATAAGAAAACTATATATTATCAAAATGAGCAAATATGACTGGGGAACATCTCAAAACGTTTTGTGGCAAAATTGAAGTTACTATTTTTTATAGGACAGTTTGTAAAAACTTTTTTGTTATACCTTAAATTCTATAAATCGTTATACCCATTTTAAACTTAAGTGTTCTGTATATAATATATTGAGTTAAGTGTTTAAATTAAATACAAATTAAGTGTTTTTTTATATTTGCTGCAAAAATAGAATGTAAATTGGGCTTAGAACAACCCTTTATTTGACAAGAAGCTTAGTTGGCCTCCTTGTTAGTAGCGAAATACTGCCAAACCAAGCTATCTTTGGTTCGTCCTCTTTTATAGCTTGCGCAGCGGCGTGCCCAGGATTTCAGTTTAGAGGGAGAGGTCCAGGGGAGATAACACTAACTCTGAAGGGAGATGGGGGGGGCGGAGGCAGCTTCCCAGCGGCAGCCTCCCAGCAGCCTCCAGAAATGAAGGGTCTGGGGGGCGAAAGTCCCCCAGCGAGGTCCGCGCCACCCATGATTCCTCCTTCGTTACTGATTGATCAAAAATAAACATGGGCTCATTGGAAAGAAGAAAGAATTATGTAACTTTCTTAGGAGCACTTTTTTCATTTAGGTCCTGGTTATTGATTTATTGATCAAAATAATAAATTGAAAAATAGACAAATAAAAACTCCCAACCGCACAATAACAGCCTTTTGTCAACAATAAGGACAATTTTACAGAGCAGACAACGAACAGCCCCTCATAGAAACCGCACAAAAACACAGACCTGTTTTTAATTGGTGGCAGAAACGGAACCAGTTCCCAGCGCTATCTGCTTCAACCGCGCGGAAAACGGCCAAAACAACAGAGTACTTTTTTTAATTCTTGCATTACTAATGACAAAATGAATTCAAAGTTTTATTAAAAATAATAATAAGTGTCGGTGGCGCGGGAGCGCCACGCGGCGGTTTAGCCCCGCAGCACCGAGCAAACTACAATTAGAGAACGTTGGGAAAATTTTTAGTAATTTTTGTTCATCTTTTTCTATTTATTATTATATTTCTAACGCTCACTATCTTAAAATCAATATTCTTTTATCGTTCACGTGGCGATTTAACCCTGCAGTACCAAACCAACTATAATCAGAGAATCTGGATAAAATTTGTAATTTATGTTTATCATCTTCTTCTTCTAATTTTTTTATTCCATAAAAATGATTGCAATCATCTGTGGCGCGGGAGCGCCCACTGGGATCTAGCCCCACAGCACCGCGACAACTATAAGTGGAGCACTTGGTAAATTTTGTAATTTATGTTTATCATCCTTTTATTCTTATTATTATTTATATTTCAAAAAATATAATTACAATCATCGGTGGTGTGGGGGTGCCACACTGCAATTGAACTCACGGCACCGCGCCAACTATACTTAGAGAACGTGAGTAAATTTTGTAATTCATGTTTATAATCTTCTTCTTCTTATTATTTTTATTTTAAAAATTATAATTGCAATCATTGGCGCACGCCATCGCACCAACTATATTTAGAGAACGAAGGTAAATTTTGTCTTGAGCGCCACAGCACCGCACTAACTATAATTAAACAACGTGGGTAAATATTGTAATTTAAATTCATCTTCCTCTTCTTCTTATTTTTTTATTTTTATTATAAACGAATTATCGGTGGCGAAAGAGAACCACACGGAGACTAAGCCCCACGGCACCGCGTAAACTAATTAAAGAACGTGGGTAAATTTAGTATTATGTTCTTCTTTTTCTTATTATTAATATATTATTTTTCAAACGCTTATATCTTAAAACCAGTATTCCTCCCTCGTTACTGATTGATCAAAAAAAAAAAAACAAAAAAAAACAAACAAAAAACATGGGTTCTTTGTAAATAGTAGAAAATTGCGCAATACTTCTTAGGAACTACTTTAAATAATGTTCTATTGATAATATTAGATTGTTAAAAAAGTTTATCTTGGCAACGGAATGATTATAAACATATGTCATTGCGCAGCTAAAACTACAGTTTATTGGGCTATTTTTCAATTTAATTCAAAAAAGTGGTAGACTAGCATTGAAAAATGCTCTAAGTATAGAGCAGGAAAAAGGGACAATTTTTCCTCGGGCATATGTTTAGACAGAAAATATGTGGACTAGTCGCATTTGGTTTGGGCAGCTGCTCAATAAATAAAAATTTCTACCATATGATAATGATTTGTTTATACATTGATCTAATCACACGTACTCTTGCATTTTTTTAGTTTGATGAAATGTCAATTGAAAAAATCATACTTACAACAATCTTTGACAAGCGTGAAATCGCCACTTTTTCAAATTTATAGTTGTTTCTTACACATAACCTTCTAATTGAAAAAGTGGAGATTTCGCGCTTGTCAAAGATTGCTGTGAGTATGATTTTTTTCAATTGACATTTCATTAAACTAAAAAAATGCAACAGTGCTGAATTAGATCAATGTATAAACAAAATCATTATCATATGGAAGAAATTTTCATTTATTGAGCAGCTGCCCAAACCAAATGCAAATTTCCTATAGTCCACACAATGTCCATCTCAGACTAGTTTACATCTTTTCTGTCTAAACATACGCCCGGGGAAAAATCGCCCTTTTTTCCTGCTCTATTCTTAGAGCATTTTTCAAGGCTAGTTTAAAACACTAAAACACACTATGAAATTTATTTCCAGCTAATAAGTATTATCAACAATACATAACAAAGAATGTGTCACTGTGTATTAAATATCCTCCCTATCCGTGCATCGCCTTGACACAAATTTAACCCTCCGGGGTGTCAAATTTAACCCCCCAGGATTGGGTTTTTTTTACTCTTAAAATGCTTTTGGAACGCAGCAGGAAAGTTTTTGAATTAATAATAAAGAAAAAAATCGGTTTCGACGGACTTTGGGGAGGGGCAGACGCCCCCTCCTTCGACCAACCCGCCCCCTCAGCACGCCACTGTGCTCATGGCTCCAAGCAAATCAGGTGTTTTGGGGCGCGCATTATCAAAACTATCTTGCAAAGTATCCATCTTAATTTCAACACACAGTAAGTCTGTATTTTTCTTTAGAGCAAACACTTAAAATCCCTTTTAAAAGCCCGACCCAAAATTTTTAGGGTAAACTTAATGATTTGTATTCTTAATTCAAATCTGTAAAATATTGTAATAAGTGATTTTGATCGGAGCTTTGGAGAGGAGTTTTTGTTTTAGAAGTTTAAAAGGCAACTGTATGACTTTGAAGCTTAACCAAAATTTGCGCAAAAGTAATGCATATTGATAGAACAAATATTAATATACGTGCAATAAAAATTGAAATGTTCTTTATCTTACCAAAAAATTAATTGAAACGAAAATAATAAAAAAATTCCATCTTTCCTTAAACGACTGTTTATTTTGGAACTTACCACAACAAATTAATTTTGGGTGAATCGATTTGTTTTCAAAATGCAGTCTTTCGAATTTTGTACAGTATTTGGTTTTTTGTAAAACGCATTTAATTATTAATAAGCTTCAAATCTTAATTTTAACCAAAAACAAGTGAATAATAAAATTCATGATTCAAAATTATAGGCTAAATTATATAAAATTTTACCATTTTTATATACAAAAATTGCAAAAAAAATGGAAAAAATTCACTGCATAATTTTGTAGTTGTTTACAATAATAAAGATCTGGGGTGGGTTGTTCAAAAATCGAATTAACTTAAGGGGCCCCCTAACTAAAGGTATCCCTATCCAAAGGTAACCTTATCCATAGGTATGCAGCCTCCCCGATTTTGGGGGGTATACCCGACCCCCGAAATTTGGGGGCGGGGGGTTGGTGTCCCCAAAATTTTTTTTGGAGTATACCTCAAATACCCTATTTTTAGCATTTTTAGTACTGAGACCCCCCAAATTTAAGGGGTTGTCCAGGGTACCCCAAAATTTTAGGAGGGGGGAGACTTCGGCTATAATCGGGATTTTTGGAGGGGGTATAACACCCAATCCCCCCCTGCCCACCCATGACCTTATCCACTAAAGGCCCTTTTGCTTTGGGGCCCTTTATTATTGTTTTTCAAAAAAACTTAAGAGTCCCTTAGCTAAAGGGCCCCTTAGTGGATAAAGTACGTACCTTAAAGTTAAAGTACCTACCTTAGTTATTACACAAAACATCAGTGATTTACAAGCAGTTTTTGAAGAAAAAATGCATAAAATGCTTAAGAATAAAATATTTAGATAAACGGAGGTTTTTTGAATTTTTTATTTTAATTTTTTTATCATATTCAATGTATATTATAAATAGTTTATTTTAAAAGTTTTTAGCAAAAAAAGCGAAATTTAAATTGAATTGAACTTAAAAATGATAATAGTTGACTTAAATTTTTAGCTTATTTCAGGATTTAAGGTACATGCCTCATCTTTGAACAACGCAACTTGAGGTACATACCTTAGAGGGTTTTGAACAAGAAAAAAGAGTTAAGATGGCCCCGATTTAAGGGCCCCTTTTTAGTTAAGGAGCCCCTTATCTGTTTTGAACAACCCACCCCTGCTTTACAATAATAATACGAGCTTTCACTGCACACATTACGCCTGCGCTGAGAAAAACCAGTTAAGATTTTTTGCGTTAAACCTGCTTATCAATACTGGTACTGGTACTGGAACTGAACCAAAATCTGTTTAAGTACCAGTATTTTTTAACTTCCTGATTTTTTTCCAATACCAGTACCAGTATTTTTTAAAACCGAAATTTTAATACAGTACAGTACCAGTATTTTTGTTTTATGAATTTTTTAATGCAGTACAGTACCAGTATAGTACTGGAACTAAAAGGAGTGGTACTGGAAGTGTTCGAGTATCAGTACCAGTAATACTGTAACAACACTATTCCTTACTATAGAATTAAGTTCCTTTAGAACTCTCTGTTTTTCTAATCATTGCGGCCTTTTGTGACGGTTTAACTAACAAGTTATTTAGCGACCCAAAGTCATTTTTGTAATCGATTTGTTGAGGGGAAATGGAAACTTGATAATAGCAAGAAGTACATAATTTAAACCTTTATTGATATCAACATTGTACATAAAAAAACAGCCGAAAGCTCTTACGTACGACGTCAAAATTAATTAGCGTTTTAACTTATGCTAATGCTAGTAAAATAGTTTTTTTGTAGCAAAATAGGGGGCGGCGGGGGGGCGACCTCCACCCCCCCTTTTGGCCGTTTCCATACTTAGAAGGGGGCGGTCCCCCCTCTGGCTGGCGAAGCCAGCCATTTTTGCAAGCGTCCCCCCTTTACTTATTTTTATTTTCAGGTTATAAAAATGTAGTGCATCTTAAATGCATAAAATTACACAATGTAAAAATTTTCCTCGCTTCGCGAGAAGGTGAAACTTTTTCTTTTTTCTTTTTATTTGTTCAACCGCACTTTTTGCTTATAAGTTACAAACCCCTTGCAGTCGCGCATATTTTTAAATAATTTAGCCAATTATATATAAATCAGGTTGTTTCTTAATATTAATAGAATTAAGAAAAAAACCTTATTTGGATATAGTACAAAATTTTAACATCATACTATAATTTAAAGCTGTAACAAACAAATTGTTTAGAAATTAGGTTATAAAAATAAAAGTAAATCTATGCTTATATGATTGGCTGGAGACAATTCTTAAGCAGTTTTTAGCGCTTATTTATAAAAATGTTCACCTCCGGCGGCTGGGAGAACGCCCCCCCAGACCCCCAGCCGACGCCTTGTGTTGACTTGGTGCTCGTACCACAGTAACAAACTGATAAAGCTTTATGTTATCGAAACTCATATAAAACTAATGCCATATAATCCGCTGGACATAATTTTTAACGATTTTTTAGTGAATATTTTCGAAAATTTTCACCTCCGACGGTTGGAGGGCACCCCCAAACCCTCCCGGTCGACGCTCCTCGACGACTTGATGCCGCTATTTATGTAATAAACATTTTGTGTAAGAATTAGGTTATAAAAACAAAATTATAACTATAAGAATTGCTGGAGACAATTTTAAAGCAAGTTTTAAGTGTATAGTTTAAAAATTTTCGCTTCCGGCGACTGGGGGGACAGCCCAAAGACCCCCCGGCCGACGCTTCGCCTCGGCTTTGCGCCGCTACGCGGTGCAGTTACGGCGCTTCGCGCCCTAACACCCCCCGCGACATTGGCAAAATCCTATATACGTGGCTGATATATATATATATATAATATAGAATGCTAAAACGTTTTATTTTAAATGTTATATATATACTTTTATAGCCTATTGCGTATAAGTATGAATGTCTATATATTTATTTCCTGAATTAAACTTCAACATAGACTAAAATTGACTAAGGTTAATTGTATTTTATCAAAAACTTTAAAAATGATAAAGATTTTAGCGTTTATTTCTAACTTTTAAATGGTCAAAGTGTTTTAGGCGATCATTTTTACACCACGAACGGAACAGAAAAAGCAGCGGTGAATAACGTCAATGGATATGTAAATGAAAACTTATCTTTGGGAAGATTGGCAACTTCTCAATTTGACAGCGCATGCGCATCATCTTGCCTTTTGGAAATGACCAGAACATATTTTTATGGTTCTGGTTTAAACCTTTTAAATCCTATAAGCAGTAAGTTTGTTTTTGTACAAAAAAAACAACAAACAGTGTGACGTGGAACGGCCCTTCCTGAAGTTATGATTTATAACTACTGGCGAGTATAAAAGACTTATGGTAAATAAGTATAAGTACGGTAGTAATAAATGCCCAAAAAGTGCAGTGGTAGCACGTCAGACTGAGAAGAACATGTCTGCAATTCCAGGAAAGGAGACTTGGATTCGATTCTGGGTACGAGTAATTTTCTTCTGTCTAAAAACAAATAATTACCTCATCTCGCCTCCAGTTATGGGTTGTAATAACAACAGCAGAATTTTTAGTATAAAACTAAACTAACGTCAAAATTAACTTTAGGACTTTATGTTAATATGTACAAATATGTGAATTAATTATACAACGACTTTGTCTTAAGATAATTAATCTAGTTTGTAGTATAATTATTACAATGTTTTGTTATTTTAAAATATTTGTTTACATTAACTTTTTGGGTTTTTTTTTTGCCAAAAACTGCTACGAATCCGCAGAAAGTATTCCGCGTCAGTACTGCAGTGTGTTAAACTCCGCGTCCAGCTTGTTCGCCCCTTCTCTTATACACTGAGCAGCCTATACATCTTATATATTTTATATATCTTATATACCCTTATGTGGATTTGCAGCGAAATGAATCCCAAAGAGTTAAGGCAGTTTCTTATCTTAAATTTTAAATTAAAATAAAAAATTTGGTTGGATTTAAAGGAATCATAACATTAGTGACCTTCCGTTTTTTAGCTGGAAGCTTGAAAAAGTTTTTCCACAAAATTATTTATTTATTTATGTATTATCAATAAGCTAATACACGATATAAATGTAAAGCACTTACTGTGAAATATATATGAAATATAAAATACAAACAAAAATTATTTGGAGCGCGGGATAACACAGGAGAAGAACGTAGAATCGCTCAAAAATAAACTATTGCTTATTATCACTGTACTTGGATAAAAATGAGGAATCAACATTTTTTAATTTTTTACAAAAATTTTTAACAGATTTAGAAAGCACCATATCGCTGCTTAGATCGTTCCAAAGATTTACAACTCTATTACTAAAAAAATATTCTCTAGAATCATTTATAAAATTTTTCTAAGTTTACAATCATTATTTCTTGCTCTTAAGCTAGTATCAATTTCAAAAAATTATCACAGTCAACGTCAACATATTTTTTTTACAATTTGAAAGTACAATACCAAGTCATTTATAATTCTTCTTTGTTCCAAGCTTTCAAGCTTTAATTTAATAAGCCGATCTTTATAGCTACCAAAAGCCATGCTACATCGTTTAAAAAAGGCGCTTTGTAAACGTTCTCTAAACCCCCTCTATAACATCAACATTTTTACGTAAATTAGGATTCCACACTGGAGTTTCATATTCTAAAATCGGGCAAATGTACGTTTTGTATGCCTTAAGTAGTAAATATGCATTTTTAGTTCTAAAGGCACGAAACAGAAGTGCAACTTTAGTTAATGCTTTTTTAGCAATTTCTGAACAGTGATGCGAAAATTTTAAGTCATTTGAGATTGTTATTCCTAAATCCTTGACATGATTTACCCTAATGAGGTTGACAGTGCCAAATGAGTATATATTTTCAAACTGGTTACCAAAGGAAATTACAGGTCATTTTTCAAACGCAATACGCAGCTGCCAACGCTCAGACCAGGCACAAAAAGCATCTATCGATTTTTGAAAAGGTGGCTGGGGTCGATTTTTGAAAGAACAGTAAATTTTAGTGTCGTCTGCGAACATTTTAGCTTTGCATTTTGCAGACAGACACTCAGGGAGGTCATTATTAAAAATTAAAAACAATAAGGGACCTAAAACACTTCCTTGAAGAATGGCTTTTAACTTATACATAGGAAAATTTACAGTTTTCGACAATGGCGGCTAGATTACAGTCAGTTAAAAAGTTTGTAACCAACTCAATAACTCATAATTAATACCGTAACCTTTTAGTTTTAACAGTAACTTAGAATGGGATACTGTATCAAAGGCCTTCGCATAATCAATATAAACACAGTCAGTTTGGCGTTTATCCCTTAGTGCTGCTGTCCAGTCATTAAGCGAACGTAGAAGTTGAAGGCCAGTTGAACGTCTAGCAAGAAAACCAAACTGACTGGGTGATATTAACTTGTGAGACCAAAGATAAGTAAGTATGGACTCATAAATTATTTTTTCTATTACTCTGGAAGCTACACAAGTTAGAGAGATTGGCCAATAGTTGTTACACTGTAGCTAGGTTTCTTGCTATTTTTTTAACACAGCTGTTATAAACGCGTCTTTTCAATTGCCAGTTTTCATGAACCATTGAAATAAAAAAGCAAGTGGTGTAAAAATTGGGTCCCTAATTTGTTTCCAGAAGAATGAGGGCAATGAATCAGGGGTAGCAGAAAACTTTGATGGTAGTTTACGTAGCTTTTTCAAAACAGTATTAACTGGGAACTCAACTGTATTTTTACTTACATTTTCAGGGACGCGCATAACTAATTTAGGAGTTTTGCCATCATCTTCAGTAAACACAGATCCAAAAAACTTGGACAAAATCTCAGCTTTCTCTGAATTGTCTAATGCTCCATCTTCACGATTCAGTGGAGAAATTTCGTTTTCGCAATTTAATTTGGAATTAATATAGTTGTAAAAATATTTGTAATTTCCATTTACTACAATTTTATACTCTTGCAAATCGTGAAAATCGTTTACACAATTGTCATAAAGCTTAGAGCAATTATTAAACAAAAATTTACCAATAGCACAGCGCTTAGAAAACTTATACAATCTATCTTTACGTTTTTTAATAGATTTAATTGTCTTGGAATACTCAATTTTCTTAGGTTTTCTTGTTACTAACGGCATAAATTTTTCAATTGCAGTATTTAAAATAAGTAACATATTTTCATAAAAAATATTTGCATCTCAAATACTTGGTGCATCGAACAAACGGGTTTTTAAGTAGCACGTGCACCTGTCGTATTTTTCTCTGAATTAGCACTTCTGAGAGAAGCTTTCCTATTTTTAACGGGTTCATTAGTAATATCAGAATATGACACAGGGTCCTCAGGTTTATCAGGCTTTTTAGACGAAGGAACCAAATACACATCGCGTTTTCTTGGGTGAAGAGGCTCACTATTGTATATTGTATAGACCAGTGTATTTTCGTCTGCGCTGTAAAGACCAAAATTCAGGTGAAGAATCGTTACACTAAAGAAAATAAAAGAATGGCCCACTCTGCTTATTTAATAGCTTTTTTCGTTCTTGGAGCAAACAAATATGACGCGGTTCAAAACTGGTGTATCTGGATCGAAAATAAATATGCGAGTACACGCCATGATTTTTTAGTGCTTTGGAATTTTCCAAAACCATCTGCCGTTCATATGATCAACTAAAACGACTTTCAGAAAGCGAGGACGGCGCCCACGATCCTCCCGGCCAAGGCGAAATACCTCGCATGGCTCAAGAGGGTGATCCGGAAGAATGGCTTTTAAAATGGCGCTAACCTTATCACGGTCAGGAATAAGATCTTTGGATAGGCCATTAATGACAACAAATTTTTCATTTTCTCGACGCTGCGCAGATTGGACAAAAATAGCATGGACATCGGCTCTGGAAAGAAGATGCTCACAGCTGAACTCAGACTCAGGTCGACGCTGAATTAGCGGGGTTGGCGGCTTATCAAAAGACCGACGTAGAAGAGGAGTGGGTGGAGAAACATGCGGAGATTGGGGCTGTTTACGTCGCTGCACAGTAATCCAAGGATTAGGATTTGCAGGTTCACATGATTTAAGCGTGGGAAAGTCATAATTTTCGAGGGGTTGGCGGTAATCGATAGAGGGCTTTTGGGTTGACTGGAATTAATCTGCAGGTGGCGGGTAATTTCCAAAACTTGCGCTTTAATAGCAGTTTGTTCAGCCCTGATTTCATCTCGAAAATCCTGGAAATGTGCAAAAACATACGTCACTTTATTTGTACACTCAGGACATTGAGTCGGCTGTTTTATGCACCGGAATACCGCGGGGTCCACACCTGGAGCGATACAGGAAATATGCACTGTGTGCTTGCATACATTGCACATAGAGTTTTTCACGAATATGATTATAGTTATTTGTTTTTTGTATATTCGCAATCAAAATGATGAAGTATATTCGCAATCTCACTGGACAGGACGCTAAAAATGTTTTTTTCATGTCAATTAAGTTTTCTGACTGCTAAAATTAGAAATTTGATAACTTTTAAGAACACACTATTAAATTTAAATTATGATTTTAAAATCAAATTTTAAATAAAAATAATATGGTCATAGAGCGTGGCAACTGTTTACATTCATTTGATTGATTGTTAAGATTGATGCAGTATTCACTAAAATATTGGAATTTCCGAAGAAAAAACTGCGATTATATCGCCAAAAACACGAAGTGTAGGTGAAAAAATTGGTCCAATTTAATCCCGAAAACTTTTAGCTCCAAAAAGTATTTTAAACGGCAGCAAACAGTATTATGCGTAATTTTAACTATTTTCTCATTAAAAACAAATAAAACACTTTTAAAATTTTTTCAAACATATAACTTCTCACACAAATATAAAGACAAAAAATAAATTCACTTTAAAAACAAAAAGTTGGAACACCTTCTGTTTTCATCACTAAAAATGGCTAACAAATTCGGTCAATCGTATAAAAACAGACTTAGAGCTATGTAAATTATATTTAATAGAAAAATTTAAGTCAAAACAGTTATTTTTTTCTTTAAAAAAATGAACTAAAAATATTTTGGTTCGATAGAGCCAAGGGAACTTGAAACCAAAAATAGGGAACTTGGAGCCCTATGTGGGAATTTAAAGTCGTGAGTTAAGTCGAACGAGCCACAAACAATAGGAACTCCAAATTCCCACTGTTCGTGGTTTCAAGTTCCCAGAAAATTCCGATGGTTCCATGCTTCCTGCTTGTGGTTCCAAAGACTCCCTTCCTTCCTTCCTGCTTGCTTGTGCTTGTGGTTGCTTGTGGTTGTGGTTACAATTTTTTAAATAAAATATTTTACTATATGATGACTGTTATTACTTCTCACTATCGTGAAACGATTCAGCTTCCCGGTTTCTTAGACACTTTTGGGAGATTAATTCCATCCTTAAACTTGATTTTATTGGGTTTTAGCGTTATTTCATGTTTCAAATGTGTTAAAATAGATAACTACAAATTGCACTCCTTCTGTTTTTTTAATTTTTTTTTGTTTCCATGTATTTACAAGATGAAGGAAACTTATTTATTTAATTATAGATTTTGTTTACTTAATTATTTATTACCGTAGATTTAATACAATTTTTAAAGTTTTTCTGAAATTTCGGTGTTTTGACACAAAGAAGTATAAAAGTTTTTTTAAATTTAAGAGCTTTTCTTACATTACTCAAAATGAAATTTTTGCTTTTGTCCATAGGACACTTTGGACGAAGCGCTTCATAGGCTTAAGAATTTTCATATTTTTGTTTAAAAATCGACAGAAAATAATATATATAATTGTTTATCGCAAAAAATATTAATTTATCACTTTAACCCGTTTCCGTGAAGGCCTTTTCCCCCGTTACAACCGTGAAACCTTTGTACAACAAAGGTAAAACCTTCGTCTCGCGGTGGTGGTACTTTTGTATGACAAATATCGTACGTAAACCTTACCGCGGTAAGCTCTTCGCATGACCTAGGTTTTACTTCCGTCCTACATATTTTTTGTGCACGAATAGTGCCCAGTGAGGCAGCAAATTGAAATGGTTAAAGCTGTACAGTTAGCAATATGCAAATTTTTGCAACATGAAATATCCTAGGTAATACACTGTATCCATAACGAAAATCTGCATATTGCCACCGTACCGCTTTAATCGTTTCAATTTGCTAGCTCAGAGGGCACTACTCGCGCAAAAACATAGAAATGATGGAAGTATGACGTAGGTCACACGAACGTTTCACGGTTGTAACCGAGGAAAACGCAATTACAAGAACGGGTTAATTGATGATTTACAAAATATATTTTTATTATGATAAAGTAAAAATTGTTCCGCAAAGGATAGGTTAATGTTTAATTTTATAAAGATCGGTTAATTTAAAAATTATGAAAATTTTTACAAAACGAAGAAGTATAACAAATACACACACAAACAAGCAGAAATAGTATGGGTTTTGAAGTAAATGTAGGGTCTACCAATATTCGGTTTAGGGTCGATGGAGCCGAGGGAACTTGGAGCTGGAACTTAAAGTAAAAAATAGGGAACTTAGAGCCGTAAGTCGCGAACTTAGAGCCGTAAGTTAGGAACTTGGAGACAAAAGTAAAATTGCTAAAATGTTTACCTAAACCTAAACAAAGCCTAAATCTAGACCCAAAACCAATGTTTTTCTTGAAGGCTCCAAGTTCCCATGGCTCCAAGTTTCCATAATTTTTCAATGGCTTCAAGTTCCCTGCTTGTGGCTCTGAAAACCCCGTACTCTAATATTCTAGTACTACTTGATTAAATGTTCTTAGCTTGAAAAAATCTTTTATTCAAACTTTAAACATATTGCTAAACCAGTAATGCAAATTGTTGGATTAACTACGATTTTTATAAACGCTCCGCTTTAAAACAACATAAAAAGTTCGTTTAAAAACAAAAGCAAAAACGTTACTTGTATTAATTTAAGTCCCATTGGTGCACCAATAATAACACAGGTGAAAACCCCTAAAGCAAGTAAAATGTAAATAAACAGATAATAGAAATGATCATAATGAATTTGAAATATAAATATATTATACCTATACTGAAAGGATAATTAGGTTTCTTACATTTGAATATGCGTTAAACATTTTTTTCATTTAGTTTATTAATATTATCAAAATTTTACAATTAAAAACTAAATTATTAGGATGTATTAAATTATTTATTGCACAATATATCATTATCTATATATCTTTAACTTAACAATATAATTATGTTTAATCCGTCGCTTCATTGGATTAGCCCTGTGTTTTTTTTTCTAGGAAATCATTACTACACAGTGCTTCTCAGTGAAGTGAATCAGTCATATCTCTTTGGGGCGGTGTATGATACAATAGCTGGATACTGCACACCTAATGCAACGTGCGGAGCAACTATACCTTTATACAGATATTTTAATGTCGACAATTTTGGTAACAGAAAATTACCAACAAACCATTTTTTATATATGACAAAGTCACCATTTTCGTTCACTTTTGTTTGCTTTTTAAAAATAAAAAAATACATACTTATTTTAAAAAAAATTAAAATTTTACGACTGTCAAAAAATTATGTAAGCCTTTTATATGTGTTTAAATCTAATATTGTTTTTTCTCTGATTCATTTTTGATTTTTTTTCTCTGATTCATTTTTGATTATGCGGGTGCAAAATAAAAAAATACAAAGTAAACAATAGCAAGGTTTTTAAATTGAAATACTTTTTTTTGCTGGCAAGGAAGATTTACAAAAAGATAAAATTTTGGAATTCATATTATACTTATGAAACAACACCCAATATTTGTTTTTGTGTATGTTTTTTAAATCTAAAGATAAAAAAATTTTAAAATAAAATACTACTCCTCTTGTGTAGAGCGTCTTAGGTCTTGTGTAAAAAAATAAAAGGTAAAGTCTTCCAGGCTGAAATTAAGGGCGTAACCGCTCTCCGCCAAGAAGAGATAAACAATAAACCTGCGAGCGAGAAAAATTAAAAAAAAGTTTTTAGCGGTTATGTAACCAATTATTATTAAGTTGCGTCATGTGTTTCTCTAAAGTGATATTTTTTCAAAAAAAGAGTGGTTACTGGTTACTTTGCCACCCATTTATTTTCACCCTGATAGAATTTATCTTTAGATACTTTAATGCGTAAAAATAAACATGTATTTAGATCATATGTTAATAACAGACAACACTATTCGGACAGAAGCTGAAAACCTTGGATATGTGGAAGAAGCTATTGTTTGCTACATATGGGCGTAATTAGAGCGTTTTAATGTTTTTGAAGATATTGGGAAGATAATTAATTTAATTTAAACCATTGCCTCTGCTTTTTTGATCTTTGTATAATTACTTTACATAAATATTGCCTTACTATCTATTCATTATATTACTTTAATGGTAAAAGCAACAAAAAATGCCAGAAATTCCCAATGCAAATGGCACAAATTAATACATATTGAATGATTTATGTTCTATAGTATAAACTAGCACTTTAAAAAATTTAAAAACAACACCTTGGTCAAAAAGGAAAGTTCTCAAAGAACTTATAATGAGCAATGTTTTCTCACCATATTGCTCATTGAATCATACAAACAGAAGGAGCAGATCTTAAAACATATCTAAAAAATGGTTGAACGATTTACATGATACTTCTATCAGTGCGTAGCTTAGATTTTTGGCTATCAGTTAAAACTAAAGAAAACTGATATTTGTCAATGACGCAATCCCAGCCAAAACAGTTGTAGGGTGAAAAACCCCGTCCTTAAATAAGCAAACCATTTTTATTAGTGCGCCTTTTGTTATGCTGTTAAAAAATACATTTCCGAGTGTTTCCTGAAAATTTTAGAACGATTGGAATGGTAATTTTTTAAAGCGGTTTAAATGCAGCCGGTTTTTGCGTTTTTGAGCGTTTTGTTCATGGTCCTACTTGATGCTTTTGGGGTGTTGCTAGCATCAACGCAAGTGATACACCAAATATGTGCCATTTTTTCGTTTACTTAAATTCTAAATTTTTTGGAGGGTGATTTCCAAAACTACTAGACATCGAAATTTTATTACATAAGACGTCTTTCAATATATGCTTTTTGTAAAAAAACCAAATAGTTAGCTTACAATAAGCTTTCACACATACGGATTTTGTAAGTATCAAGGCTTTTACAAGGCTTTCTTTCAAGGCTGCAAAAAGTTTTTGTTTAATATTTTTTTGCAAAAATAAACTTGCGAAACTATGTTTTTTTAAATAGTTTATTCGTTTTTGTATTGTTATGCATTTATAAGCTTCAAAATTGTTGGGTTTTTTTGTTTTTTGAAAAAAAAAGTTTTTTGTCTTTCATATGGAAGTCGTTTTTTTACAAAGATATGCTGAATTTATCCGTCGTCAAAATTTCCTTCGAGCTCTAACTTTTTTATTTGCTGTACCATATTTTAAAATGTTAATAATTTGAATTTAAGTTTTCCGCTAGGCTTGCTTAGGGTTTACATTGTAGCTTTATACGGTCGGTTTAAAACTAATAATTAATGCTTAAAAAAAGGTGGTTGATTATAAAAAACAGATTATAAACAAGACATTGTTTTGTAGTATGTATCACCAAGTCTTTGATCTAAAACCTTATGTATTTTTAGCAATTTTTAAATTTAAAAATAAATCAAAACAAAGGAAACATAAAAAAATCGATGGTTGTTTTTAATATGAAAATATTTGTTACATGATTTATGAAACCCAAAAGATTTATTTTAGAGTGAACACCAGAATAAATCCTTCACTGTAGGGAATCTTATGCAAATTTTTTCGCTCTATGTTTTAACACAGGAGGGTATAAACATTCCAAGGGAACGATTTGTTGTGACGCAAACCAGAATAAATCTTCTGTTCTGGGAGGAAGATCTGTAATGGGGGAAGATCTTTTCCATGACACCAACCCGCCAGTCATTTCTAGCCCTTTTCTTGTCTTTCTTATTTGTAAACTTAGCACCAGCGCCCTCATTCAAACATTAAGTTAAAATCCCCCAGGCTGAAATTAAGGGAATAACCAGTCGCCGTCAAAAAGAAACAAATAATGAACGCGTGAGAATAAAAATAATTAAAAAGTTTTTAGAGATGATGTAACCAACTATTATTAAGTTGCTTCAGGTGTTTCTTTCACGTGATATTTTCTCCAGGAAGAATGAGTGGTTACTTTACCACCTAGTTATTTTCACCCTGATGAAATTCATATTTAATAGGATCGTCGACAATGAAAGTGCTTTGTGGACTCTGAGTGTTGGTAATTACCAACAAAACAAACTATCAAACAGTTTTGACGTTGCAAAATTATGTTTAATTGTTGTATCAAATGCGGTTTAACGTCCTGGTTTTTTTATTATCAAAGGACGGCCACTTCGCATAAATAAAAGCTTTGGTATAAGTTGATTAGAGGAAAATACAAATTAAGATATTTCATTTGCGTTATTGCTTACAAAATATTTTGCTTTTTAACAAAATGTTTCAAACAGGGGACAATCATGCGTCATAAGGACGCTGGTGCTGATTTTACAATAAGATTGCTTAAAATATTGGGTATTGCTAAAAGCGCCAAAGGGTAAAAAGAGGCTGTGTAAGACACATGGCCGGAATTCACAAAGCGAGGCTATACAGGGTGGTTGGCCCCGGAATCCACCATAGTTAATCAGGGGGCTAGCCCCGGATCAACTAACACCATGCTAGCCCGAGGATTATCCCGCTTTGTGAATCCCGGCCAATGTGGCGCAGTGGCAGATCTTACGTCTTGCATCCTGAAGGTCCCTAGATCGAGTCCAGCTGAGACACACTGCACAGTGGTAATATTGTTTGTTAATATTATTATATGTAGTATTTGGTTCCGCAATCAGTACTGAGTAATATCTGCCTTGTGTATCTTGCTTTATGCGAAATAAATAAAAATTTTTTAGAAAAGAACTAAAAAAAACAATTAGTTGAAGAAGAACAGAACAAACTTGGAAAAATGCTGCCAAGCCCAAAATTTCTAAGGCTTATAAATGCATAAAGGAAAACACAATATAAAACAAAGATATTTCAAAAAATTTATTTTTGAAATGGTTTTAAACAAAGGGGCTTTGTAGCCTTTAAACAACGCTTTGAAAACTTCTTAACATGTATAAAATTCGCATGTTTGAAGGATTATTGTAAGCCTAAAATAGGTTTGTTTTACACAAACAATATATCAAAATACGTCTTATGTAATCAATTTTCGATCTCTAATGGTGTGGGAAAATTTTTTTAAAAGATTTTAGGGCACTTGTCTTACACCCCACTAGACCCACATAGGGTCACCTTAAAAAAATTTTTGAGTCCAAAGCAAAAAAAATGGCGCACGTTTCTCCTAGCAAAACGTCAAAGCTACACACTGATATAAGTATATATATATATATATATTAGTAATTCGTTCGGTTTGAAAGATAAAGTTTACATTTTGTCGCCAATCTTATTCATTTTTGAAAATACTTTTGTTGTTTACATAAATAAGGCTTCAGAACACACGTTCAAATATAGATAAAATGTTCGCGGGGGAAGAGAAAAAGCGGCGAGTGTATGTGTTATAAAGGCAATATTTACAAAAGAATTATGTTTGTTGAAAGTTCTTTTTTTGACTACCCTGAACTTTTGACGATGTTACTATGTTTAAGGATGTTACTCTGGTGATAATTCCGATCACAATCATACAATGGACAAAATTCCCAAAATGATTTTTTCTGTGTGGATTTTCCATGCGCCAAAAAATGGTTTTTGTTCACGCAGTGGGGTGGTGCAGTGAAACCGCGCAGTTTCATAGCGTGCAACAGTTTGTGATAAAATACTAACGTCAAGACGTTCACGGAATTTCATCTATTGGCCTGATTTTGAGTTTAATTCTAAAATATTTACTGAATTTAATTTGTTTTTTTTATAGGTTTGGGAGTTGTTTGCATAGGCACACTGTAAATAAAATACTTTTATGTTGTTTAGGCAACAAATCTTTTGTTGGTACAGAACAACACAGGATAAAATTATATCTA
Source organism: Microlaimidae sp. YZB2_3 (assembly GCA_030248175.1). Lineage (NCBI taxonomy): Eukaryota > Metazoa > Nematoda > Chromadorea > Desmodorida > Microlaimidae > Microlaimidae sp. YZB2_3. The sequence goes on along the minus strand of JASAMX010007675.1, from coordinate 38,901 downwards.
GCTTAGCCAGTGAAATTCTGTGGGAGAAAATAGAGTACCTACTAAAGTTACGCGATTATGAGTTTTTTAAATAAAAAACAATTGGAACGCAGAATTTTTTAAATCTTCTTTTTTTACAAAATACACAAAATTTATGGTTGAATTATATCTGGCTGACGCTGAAAATTAGAATGCCGACTTGAGGGGACCAATTATAATTGTGCGGTAATGACGTTTAAAAAAACAAATAAGAACGCAGAATTTTTTTTATCTCCATCTTTTCACAAAATATATAAAAATTTACCAACTTTAGCCCTTAAAAAATTTGCATTTAGGTTACAAATCAAGTATTCTGATAAATAATTATTAAAATACTATTTTTAATCTTTGTTATTAATCCGCTTTAGTGAAATTTTTTTAATGTATTTGTTGTTAGATAGTCAATTCAATACTGCAAATATCGCGGTCAGCTAGATTTTATTTGCCTATAGTTAACTTAAACTCTTAACAATTTGTATTATTGTTCCAAATTCAGTAATTTAATAAATAATTGTTACAATAAGCTATTGCTATTAAATTCTTATTATTAGATAGACAAATAAAGAGATAAAGTTTATTTCTCAAAAAACTTTAACAGACAGAAAGAAAAATAAAGGTGATATCAATCTATACATACACGCCTAATATATATTACAGTATTGGTTTTAATTAACATTATTTTAATATTATTTAACAATAACATTATTTAAATTTTTTAAAGTTACTTAAAGAGTTAGAAGTTACTGTGAAATTGCTTGACGAGTTTCAAACAATAACCACTCGCTGTGAAAAGAAATGTTTACAGCAATCCAAACTATTTTTTTCATCACGTTGTAATTTATAAATTTTTTTTTAACAAATATCCAAGAAAATTATTCAAATTAAGACCTACATTTTTATGAACTATATATCTTCTTTCAATCCATTGCCAGTCTTCTTAATTCTAAAATTTCAAGATATAGGAATTTTAAATGGGATTTATAGTCATGGTATATTGCACTTAAACTAAAGAGTACGGTATAATGCACTAAAAAATAAAGAGCTGTTGTAAAATATTCCTGAATTTTCTCCAAGCATATTACATCGCCAACTTGATACAGTTAAAGGCTTGGGTGGAAGTTTCTAAAATTGACCGTACGTTTGATTTACAGGCCCTTACCAGAAAAAAGGAATTTTTGTTTTTATAACAACGCAGTGAAAGGGATGCTTGGGAGTGTGCTTTACTTGATATTTGAGTGCAATGAGTAGAAATATCAAGGTTGCTAATAATTGCAACACCAAAATCTTGCATATGGGTCACATATTTTTTGGATTGTAAGCTAAAGCATATCCTTTTTCAGGAATTGCTAAGTGTCCTGCTGATAACATATAGAGCAGTTTTTAAATACCATATTTAATTGCCAGTCATTAGCTTAAGTGCCCAAATTTTTTTAAGCTTGTTTCCAACTTTGAACATTTTTTCGTTTGATAGATCTTACAATCGTCCGCATTTCCTTCTTACAATCGTCCGCAATTCATTTAATTTTTCATGGTTGCCCAAAAACGTATACTCATACTTTTCTTCACATATTTTACCCTTTTTTTGTCTGCTCATATTCTTGTTCTGTTTATTTGTTAGACTTGAATGGAGGTGCGCAGTAAGTCGTGGATTTAAATGGATGCTGCTGACAAACAAACCCTCTAATTGACCATGGTCATTGTCGTCAGTGTTGTATCTTTCAAGGCACCCCGTTTCAAGGTTTAAAAACCTAAGAGAACCTTGTGGTTTTTCTGGCTTTCTTTCTTCTTTTTTGACTTTTTTATTTCGTTTTTGTCTAAAAAGACAGTTTGGAGAACTTTTGGAAAAAAATTTGGAGTTGCACTTATGCAAAATTTTAAGCACATTGTTAATGTCAAGATCAACATCAACAGACAAAGAAGGAGGAATTGGTAATTTGCTAAGAACGTTTTGACTCGCCTTGTCACCCCTCACATAAAACGATCTAGAGCAGCAGATGCTCTGAAACTTTCAATATCAGAAAGATTTTTGCCAATTTTTAGCTGTATTGCCTCAAAATAACATGGTTTTTCTCCCATTTTTTGTGCCACATATTCTTCAGCCGGCGACAAAAAGCAAAAGGGGCCGTAAATCCACATCACTGTGCTTGCTTACCTCCAAACCCACCTCCAACCATAAAACGCTTAGAGCCCACTGAAGGCAAAACTGAGGTCCTGCCGCAAACTTTCTTCTTCTGCACGATCGTCTGGGAAGCTTGGTCCCTCTTTCAAATTCCAAGAAAAATTCAAAAAATATATGGCATATTCCTTTACAAACTTTTATATTACCAATCCTGGCTTTTTGGATTTTTGATCCGCTCCAATATGTGGAGGATACGCCTTGCAAAGGCTGTACTGCGCATGGCCGGAAGCCGCAAAAATGACTAAAATTGGGATATGTAAACTTTATTTATTTTTCTTAAATTTTTAAAAGCTTAAAAATTTGAAAATAAATGAGAAAAAAGTACCTTTAAAATATTATATATATATATATATATATATATATATATATATATAATAAAATAGGAAATACATGTTCTGTTGAAAAATATGAATATGAAAAAATTATAAAATTATTATAATAAATTATGAAAACAATTATGAAATCACATAGTATTTTTTAAAGAAAGCGTTCATTTCATCTGCGGAGTGGTATGGCAAGCGTCGGCGCTGGATCCGGTGGAGCTCCTTATGGTACACTTAAGGCTGGTTCATACTTATGTAAAAACGTCCTTGGGACAAAGTCCAAAGGACATTTTTAGATACGTTTGTAGGCTGTGTTTGTCCTTTGGACTTTGTCCAAAGGACGTTTTTACATAAGTATGAACAAGCCTTTATTCAGCCTCCCAATACGCGTCCAAAGCTTGGTTTTTGGCTGGCGTTGCATAGTCACGCGAACGCTAAATTAATGGACTGTGTCATTCATTAAAAATTCGTCAAAAAAGTATTACAATGAAAATGGTTTTTTCAATAAAAAATATTAGTGAAAAATATATACAACTTTTAGCACAAAAAAATTTTGAAGCCCCATTTTAATAGTTCTGTTTTATAAATAACCCAAAAATAATTTTGTTTTGTTCTATGTCATGTTTCAGAATTTGGTTTTGCTCAAAACACCCAATTCCACAATAAATACAAGAAAATATCACAAAAAAATATATTAAACATTCAAACTGACAAAAAAGTGGGATTAAAAAGTAAAACAAATACCACGTTTGAGCGCATAAAATTTGAAGCCCTTTTTTAACAACCCTTTTTTATGAATAACCTTGGCAACAATCCAAAAATTTAAGGTTAAAAGAGTTTGAGTCATGGAAAGAAAGAAAAAGACAAAGAAAGAGGGCAATGGTTAAACTACCCAAAAATTCGGTTAGTAAAAATGCAATATTTGTGCAAATCAACAGAAGTTGGATAAATTTAGCCATGTGGTAAATATTAACAAAATAATCTCAAGAAAATAAAAGAAATACCGACCTTTTCCATAAATAACCCAAAAAGCTTATTTTTTTGTATTTAGATATTCCAAAAAAATAATTTCGTTTTGTGAAGCCCATCATTTTTTTTAAATTGTCATATTACCTAAAAATTTATTGTCTCAAGAAGGCAAAAACCTGTTTTATTTTGGACGTCATAGATAGAAGGGAAGAAAAAGAAGGGTTAAAGTGGTCAAAGGAACTTGGCAACCACTCAAAAATGTCTTGTTCTTATTTATGCAAAAACTTGTTTCATTTTGGTCCTCTAAGATAGAAGGGAAGATAAAGGAGGGCTAAAGTGGTCAAATGACCCTGGCAATGGCAAGCACGAAAAACTTCTTGTCTGTGATTTTCTTGGATTTATCTTTTGTTTAAAGCCTAAATCTTGTATGTCCATGTACTTCGTTCAGTTACGTATCTTCTGTATTGCTAAAAGAAGATGAACATGAATTACAAATTTAATTTTATCCACGTTCTATGGTTATAGTTGGGGCGGTTATGCGGTGTTAAATCGCCACATGAATGATGAAGCAATATCAATTTTAAGATATGAGCGTTAGAATAATAGCAATAAAAATAAGTAGAATAAAATGAACATTAATTACAAAATTTTCCCAACGTTGATTAATTATAGTTGGCGCTGTTGGCTAAACTGGTAGTTGGCTAAACTGCACCGTGGCTTTCCGCGCCACCGATAATTGCAATTATTATTATTATTATTATTATTATTTTTTTTTTTTGAAATAAAAATTTAAATTACCTTTTTTTATCAGTAAATCAAGAATTAACAAAAAGTATGTCATTGAAGAAGAAGTAGATGAACATGAATTTCACAATTTACTCACGTTCTCTAATTATGGTTGGCGCGGGGCCGCGGGGCTAAATCGCCCCCTGGCGCTTCCGCGCCACCCATGATTGTATATTAATTACAAGCAAATTGTTATGAAATAGATCCCAGGTTTTAAAACCTTACGCTTTAAACTATAGTCAAACTTTTTGAAAATACTGAACTACATGTAAATATTCAGTAGTGATGTTTCCCCGATCTTTGGGCTCCATCGTGGAGCTCCGTTTTTTGGAACTCTGGAGAACTCCCGGAGCTTTGGAGCTTCAGAACTACGCAACTTCGGAGTAAAATAAATAAATAATACTAAAATGCCAATAGAATAATTCTAAAAAAATCTTAAGCTTAAATAGGCTTGAAACTGCTGATTTTAGGGCGGAGCTCCGAAATTCTCCTCGCCCCCAACGGGTGGAGCTCTGTAGTATGCTGTGGGAGGGTGGAAACATCACTAATGGAGATACATCAGTACATTACCATGCAGAAGTTTTCCCCCACAGCGCAAGTGTGTCGGTGATCGGGTTTCTGACCGAAGTTGGACTTGCTGAGGCAGTCCTTATCTCTGGCGTTCTCGCTCGCCAGCATTTCTTCAGTGTGACTGCAGTAATAACACTCCAGCGCTCTTACTCCACCAGCGAAAACCTGTAATAACGTACAATATAGCGATATGTCTAAAGTAAAACTAGCCTTGAAAAATGCTCTGAGAATAGAGCAGGAAAAAGGGGCGATTTTTACCCGGGCGTATGTTAAGACAGGAAAGATGTGGACTAGTCTGAGATGGACATTATGTGGACTATAGAAAATTTGCATTTCGTTTGGGCAGCTGCTCACTAAATAAAAATTTCTACCATATGATAATGATTTGTGATCTAATCTCACAGCACTGTTGCATTTTTTTTAGTTTGATGAAATGTCAATTGGAAAAATTATACTCACATCTTTGACAAGCGCGAAATCGCCACTTTTTCAATTTGAAGGTTATATTTGTATGTGTAAGAAACAACTATAAATTTGAAAAAGTGGCGATTTCGTGCTTGTCAAAGATTGCTGTGAGTATAATTTTTTAAATTGGCATTTCATCAAACTAAAAAAAAGCAACAGTCCTGTGTGATTAGATCAATGTATAAACAAATCATTATCATATGGTAGAAATTTTTATTTAGTGAGCAGCTGCCCAAACCAAATGCAAATTTTCTATAGTCCACATAATGTCCATCTCAGACTAGTCCACATCTTTTCTGTCTTAACATACGTACGGGGAAAAATCGCCCCTTTTTCCTGCTCTATTCTTAGAGTATTTTTCAAGGCTAGTCTACCACTGTTTTTTAATCAAATTAAAAAATAGCCTAATAAACCATAGTTTTAGCTGCACAATGATATATGTTTATAATCATTCCGTTGCCGAGATATACGTTTTTAAATAAAAAATAATAATAAGAAGATGATGAATTTAAGTTACAAAATTTACCCACGTTGTTTAATTATAGTTAGTGCGGTGCAGTGGCGCTCCAGACAAAGTTTACCTACGTTCTCTAAATATAGTTGGCGCGATGCCGTGCGCCAATGATTGCAATTATAATTCTAAAGTAAAAATAATAATAAGAAGATGATTATGAACATGAATTACAAAATTTACTCACGTTCTCTAAGTATAGTTGGCGCGGTGCGGTGGGTTAAATTGCAGTGTGGCACCCCCGCACCACCGATGATTACCTACCGGCGCGTGGCGCTCCCGCGCCACCGACGCTTATTATTATTTTTTAATAAATAAAACTTTGAATTAATTTTGTCATCAGTAATGCAAAAATTAAAAAAGTACTCTGTTGTTTTCGCCGATTTCCGCGCGGTTAAAGCAGGTGGCGCTGGGAATTGCTTCCGTTTCTGCCACCAATTAAAACCGGTCTGCTATTTTTGTGCGGTTTTTATGAGGGGATGTTGGTTGTCTGCTCTGTACAATCCTTATTGTTGCCAAAAGGCTGTTATTGTGCGGTTGGAGTTTCTATTTGTCCATTTTTCAAATTTTTTATTTTGATCAATAAATCGATAACAAGGACCTAAATCAAAAAAGTGCTTCTTAAGAAAATCGCGTGAGTTCTTCTTCTTTCTTATGAGCCCATGTTGATTTTTGATCAATCAGTAATGAGGTATATCGCTTTTAAGGATGGAGTGTAGGAATAATAGTAATAATAATAATAAGAAGAAGGTTCTGAATTTCAAAATTTACCCACGTTCTCTAATAATGGTTGGCGCGGCGCCACGGGGCTAAATCGTCCCGTGGCGCTCCCGCGCCACCCATGATTAGTAATAAAACTCCAGCGGTCTCGGTCGCACGGCGAAAACCTGTAATAACATGGCGATGGTGATATGCAATAAGTGAAAACAGTAATAACACTACCGCGCTTGGGAGGGAGGGTTTTTACCATAGTTAATTTTTTTAATTTCACCTTTTCTCAAAATATACAGAAATTAACCCAATTTAGCCTTCAAAAAGGTTTAAAATTAGGTAATTTTATAAACAATTATTAAAATGCCGGTTTTAATCTTTGTTATTAAACAAACCGCTTTTGCTAAAATTTTTGAATGGTTTTGTTGTGAAATATAGTCTATTTAATACTGCAATTATCAAGGACAGCTAGATTTTATTTGCCTATAGTTTTTGTATTTTAAATAGTAGAAAAGCGGTATTACAAAAAAATTGCGCTCCATTGTGTTAGAAAAAGCGTAATAACCCCACAATTTTAATTGTGATTCTCACGTCACCATACAAACTTACAAGGTCAACCAGGTATAATTTAATCCAAGGGTTGCCGGTGGAAAACTAACAAAATGCTCCACGAGATTTTTTTACTGAAAATCAGTTGTTTATTGTTTACCATCTCTGACATCTTTTACTGCTTTCAATTTTGCATAATTTGCTTAGGGAGAGAAGAGAAATTCAGGCAATATCACAAATGTACTAATACGAATCAGCTTTGGCAATTTTTCAATATTCAGTTATTATCATTAAATTTTCAATTATTGTATTCGTTTTTGATTATCAAAATTACCGTTTTTTTTATTTACGTCAGAATTTTAAGGGCCTTCAAAATGTCAAATAGTAATCGTAATCACGACATATGTTTTGCTCTGTGGGAATGGTTGTAGAAGGAGCTAATAGAATCCCCTTAAGCCAATTAGTGTTTGCGAAAAAAATATTCTCCAATGGATAAAAGATCTCTATTTTTCATAGCACTAATTGGCCAGAAGTGATTCTATAACATTATAACTTTGCAAAGAATATTAACACCAAACAATTTTTGTTTAAATCGAAGGGTTTAGACTATCGTGTTTTGTTTGGAATCCGGAAAAACTCTTGCAAGTTGCAACTTACCAATATATTTAGCACTGGGAATAAATAAAAATTAATCGATTGAAAATTAATTTGCATATCGTCAATATTTCCAGGTAAACCACAAATTCCTTATTCAATTCGCTGGCTATCATATCATTCTGGCTTCTGGTATAGTTTAAAATGTGTCGTAATAATTGTTACTTATTTAGTATAATATTAGATTAGAATATTTTATTGCACAACCATTTATGTAGTTAAGACTACATCGTACAATATATATCAAACAAAAAATTACTATTTTAAATTATACAATAACATCAAGGTAAAAAATACGATTCAGCAACTTTTTTTATAGAAGCACAAAAAATCAGTTACATAAAAGTTACAAAAATTTTGTGGTTAATATATTATTACAAGGCTGAGAAGCACTAAAAACTAATAGAAAATCCGAACGTTTTTGTAGTAATCCAACGCTGTTATATCTGTAATAAGACTTATCGAAAAATCAATAACAAGAAAAACATTAAAAACACATTACAATATAAAAATCTAATAAATAATAAATAAAAAAAACAAAAATATAAAATCTTCCACAACAAATTTACGTATCGTATTCTTTTAGTCTGAAAGTAATTTTCGTTTAAGTTTTTCTTAAAAAAACATTCCACTTCATATAAGCAATACAGGAATCTTGGCTTTTGAAACGGACAACACTATTGTTAAAACTAGCAACCACTGTGAATAAAAGCCCGGCTGGAACTTACTAAATTGAATTTAAATTGCTTCTGGAGACAATAGGTTAATCATCGGTTATGTGGGAAAGCATATATTTTTCAATCGCTCTCGGCTTTCGCGAAGTCACAGACGCAATAACAGCGAAATTTTTGCGGAAAGTTTTATCAAAGCATACGGTAGAAAATTCTTAATATAAATTAATTCAGGATTAGATGAATATTTTCAATGCTTAATAAATGATTTTACGACAAAGTAAAAGACATGGAACAAAATTATTTTTATAGATTTGCCCTTATTAGAATTTAACAGCTAAAGTTTGCTGATTTTTGCATATTACGTGGAAAAGTGAAATCTAAAGAAAAAACTGCGGTCAAGTTTAAAAAACACGTCATAACCGCCCAATCTTGTTTATTGCCATAAAATGACACGCGGTCGTAAAATTTTGGAAGGTCCCTGTACATTTTTTACAAGGTAATCTTTGCTTAGTATAATTAAAAAAAAATATTTATGGTTAAAGTATATCTGGCTGACTTCGTAAGTTTGTATAGGAGACGTGAGCGGACAAATTAAAATTGTACGGTTATAAAAAATTTTTTAATAAACAAATTAGAACGCACAATTTTTTTAATCTCTTGCCTTTTCAGAAAATATAGAAAAATTATTAGTTAGGTTTAGAACTTTAAAAATTACATTTTTGTTCCAAATCATGTAATTTGATAAATAAATGGTAAAATATGGCATTCAATCTTTAATATTAAACGGTTTTTTCTAAAGTTCTAAATTATTTTTAGTCGTTATTTTAAACACTGCAAGTCGTCGATGTCAGCTAGGATTCCTTTCCCTATAGATTAATTATTTTAAAATAATTGTAAAAATATTATTTAGAATTCAGATTCCGAAAATTGACAGATAATATGTTTGTTGTTTTTGTTATGTTTAGTTTTTTCTAATTACATAAATCCAATGATTTAAAAGGCGGAAATTCGCTAAAACAAAGTTTGAAAAAAAAGCCTAAAATTAAATCAAATGGCATAAAGCTGAAGTCTGAAACTTAGCACCAAAAATACTGAAACACAATAGTCAAAGACTTCCGATTTTAACGGAAATCGTTATGTTAATATTTGTACAGATTTATAACGTTATAAAATCACTTTTAGCCAATTTGAGCTTATGAAAAAAGGAGTTCTTTTATCCATTGGAGATTAATTTTTTTCCCAAGCACTAATTGGCTAAAAGTGATTCTATTAGCGCCTCCCATAACAATTCCCACACAGCAAAAACATATATGACGTGATCACGAATACTATATGACATTTTGAGGGTCCTTAACGTGACGTGAAAAACTGTGTTTTAAAAATTATTATTTAAATAATACCAAAACTACATAACAAAGAATTTATCACTGTGTATTAAAATTCTTCCCTATCCGTGCATCGCTTTGACAAAAATTTACCACCACCCCCGGAGGGTTAAATTTGACCCCCGTAGTTAGTACGAAAAAAGCGGTAAATAAAAAAATCACGAAAACGACAGGAAATTACAAAATATCACATTAAATAAATCATTAAAAAGTATTAGACTGGTCGATTACTTTCTGATTTAGTTATTTTAAAAAAAGACAACATAAAATTAAAAAAAAATAATTTGAAACTGAGCACAAAAGAATAAAATTTAAAAAAATAATACTCTAGATTTGTTTGGAGTTTTATGCAGAATAAAATTATTTCAAGATTCTTTTTTAAAAATACACAAAACACGAAACAAAAACAAAAATATTGCTTGAAGCTTAAACACAAGTCTCTGACGTCTGTGACGTCTGTGATGAGCGTCTGTGACGAAATTCTTGTTAGGAAAAGCACAGTTTATAAATGGTGTTTAGCGTCCATAATATATGAACTGCGGGTTTTTGTTTTTCCAGGTCCCAGGTTCGATCTTTTGTTTTTTCCTTTTAATTTTAGAGCTATTTTAACAAGTCAGGATTTTAGAGACCTTCAAAATGTCATATAGTATTCATGATCACGTCTAGTGATCGACCGGGGCAGAATTTTTGCTGATGCCGGAGCCGGGGCCGGGCCGGGGTAGAGAAATTTGGATTTGCCGGGGCCGGGGCCGGGGTTGGGGCAGGCGAAAAATTAAGCAGAATTTGTAATTTTGGTCATTTTTTTCAAATAAAAGTCAACATTTTTACTGTTAATTATTTGGTTTATGTAATCAATAGTCACATTTTAGAATTTAAGTACTTTGTGAGTAAAAAAACTTATTTTTTATTACACAAAAGTTTTTTTTTCTAAGCAGAACAAAATTTTTATTTTCATATTTCAATTTTTCTAAACCTAAATTATTATTTTATTTACATAATATATGTACATTTTTACGTAATTATTAGCAGTATATTCTTGTTTAAAGCAATATTATACTTAATTGCAAACCATTTATGTTACTTTTAAAAAATGCTTTACAAATAGAGCAAACCATTTATGTTACTTTTAAAAAATGCTTTACAAATATGTAGAGGAAGAGTTAAAATACTTACAAGGAGCATGTTTTGATCAGTAAAGCAAAACGTGGTAAAGACACTAAAATCAAAACTGGGTACAAGTAACAAAAATATTTCACAATAACAAAATCTCTTCATATTAAAATATTTTTAATTAAATATGTTGGTATCTAATTGGCGAAATTTAACTGTAAAAGTTGAGAATACTAGTCTTGCTTGAATGTTATTTTAAAAAAGAACTTTTACTCGAATTTCATTTACACACACTATTCAACATTTTTAAACAGTTTAAACAGTTTAAATTTAAATTTAAAGTTTAAATTCAACAGTTTAAACATAAAAAGGGTTAAAACGCACCTTTTTATTTTAAAAAATAAGAGCATTTTTAAAATTTTATTGTCAATTTTGTAAATTAAAAAAACACTCTTTTTAAATTGTAAAAAGTAAAATATTATATTGCGAGTACATGAGACTGCTCGCTTTCTAGCTGTTTCAAGTTGATTGTAATAATGATTTTAATCAAATTATTTAATTTTAGCCAAAAATTATAAAATTAACGTCACGTAAACTTTTTCAATGTAATTATTTTCGTGATTTTGCACTGCTTTTTATAATTTTTCGAGATTTATCAAAAACATAATATAACCCAAAAAAAATTTTTGATTATACACTAGGTTTTTGAATAAAATTATGGAAGAAAAAAATGCAACATTTTAAACGTTCGCGACTTTCTGTGCATATACCACTGATTTCCTGCGAAGAAATTTTTTGCAGTAAATAATTGTTTTTTTCGTGTAGCGCATTTACTTGCAAAAGTGGAAGCAACGTTGCAATATGCACTGCAAAACGCTAACACTGTTAAAAATTGGTGCACCCAAAAATAGCAGAAAATAGCGGGTTTTCAGTATTAAACTCGCACAAGAGTGCTAGTTTCAAGCAAAATATTTTATTTAAAAATTAGCATTATGCGAAAACTTTCTTTCAAATTAAATATAAACAGTTCATTATTAACTTTTTGTTTTAAAAATTCACGTTTGTTGTCTTTTGGCTGGATACAAAATATTGGGTTCAAAAACAAAAACTGGACTAACTCCGCAGGTTTTTTTTAAATTTTTTGAATACTATTGTGTAGATTTACAATAAACTTAAAAATTCTAAAATAAAAACTAGACATCAGCTTAAATTTTTTTAACGTAACAAAATTTAAAAACAATTTCCAATATTCACTTAAAAATAAACGCAAGAATATATAATCCAAGCAAATAGGATAGTGCATTTAATTTCGGCTCTTTTCCAAATTGGGCATTTTTGATTTTGGACTATATCTTTGGTAATCCTAGAAGGAATACGACGTTTGATAGCTCAAATGGGACCTAATTATACGTAGATGACTGTCGTGAGCTTTTTATTTGTTATGTTATGATATTTTCATGTAAAACTGTGTGATTTATAAAAAATAAAATTGATACTCGTTTTTAGAACATGAGCATTTCATGATTACGCAATAAATTGGTTTAAAAATTAAGTACTGGTAAAATTTAGTCTATTTTCCGAATTTTTAATCCCCGTGGTTCTTCGCTGCGTCTGTGGTGAGCAATCGTTATAAAATAAAATAGTGTAATTTCGGAACACATATTGCTGTAGGTAAAAACGGGTTGAATTAAGTGGTCGGGTGTTAAATTCTAATTGTAAATAGTTAAAAGACAACGTTGAAATGTGTAGGGGTCATAGCACTGCACTTAAGCTCGATTAAGAGGGTCCTTTTAAAAAGTGCCGAAATTAAATGCACTTTTTCCCCACATTTTTGCTCATTTTGATACCATTTGGCATTTTAGCTGTAACTTTTTGCCAGTTACACGTTGAACAACAAGTAGAAGCTTAAATTAAAGAAAACTGTCCGGAGATCATGATAGGCATTTAAATTTTTGAAAATGATGATTTTTGGACTGAGAAACAATAAATTGTTTGTAAAGTGCCGAAACTAAATGCACACATTTAATTTCGGCAATTTTCCATTTTTTTTTAAAAACTGATTTAATTCAGTAAAAAAACTACTTTCGTACAGTGAAACTTTTGTGACGCAACGCAGTATCGTGAAAGCTTCAAAATGAGCAATCAAACATGAAATTCGGGCCATACATACAGTGAAAAGTTACATCGGAAAAACAAAAAAGTGCCGAAATTAAATGCACTACCCTATGTCCAGTTGTACACTAAACCGTTCTAATCAACTCACACATAATCGAATTTAGATAATCGAATTTAATCATCATTTTCTGCTAATTTTTTGCACAAAGCGATTTAGTAAAATAGTCTTAGAAAAAACGAGTTTTTTGGTGTACGAAATATCGCTGTGCGAGAAAAGATTTATTGAGTGCACAGAAAATAGCTTGCGCGTGAAAAGTCACAAGTGCAACATTTCTTGTAAAATTTAGGTAAAAAATTCCCTGTCTAGCCGAAAATTCTCTTGTTTTATATATTTTTGATATTAGCAATGATATTAAAATAACTCCAATATATGCAAAATACGTCTTGTGATTATGGAGGCAAATAAAACCTAGCTGACCTCGATGATTTGCAGTATTGAATCGACTATTTAACATTAAAATCATTTCAAACTTTCAGTAAAAACGGTTTTATGATTAAATACCATATTTTAACAATTATTTATCAAATTACACAATTTGGAACAAAAATACAATTTTTTTAAGCGTGAAAGTTGACTAATTTATGTATATTTTTTGAAAAGCAGGAATTAAAAAAAATATGCGTTCCCATTCGTTTATTTAAAATTTTATAACCGCACAATTTTAATTGATCCGTTTACGTCTCTTATACAAACTTACTAGAGGTCAGCCAGATATAATTCAACCATAGATATCTACTGTCAGGCTCACCTTCAAAAGAGTCCCGGCACAAAAGAGTCCTGAAAAAAATCGCAGCTGACACAAAAGAGTCCTGGCACAAAAGAGTCCCGGCACAAAAGATTCCTGGAGAAAATGCGTTCATGCGCCCAAGCGCTGCTAGGGCTGAGGTCGGCACAAAAGAGTCCTGGCATAAAATAAATTTTTAACAGCTGACATAAAATGAAAAAGAGTACGGAGGTAAAGCAACGAAAATATTAAGCCCCAGGCGCCTGTTAAGACACAAAAAATGGAGTAGAATAAGAAGTAAAAAAATAAATAAATAAAATAATAAATCAAAAATTTGTTAATTTTCAAAAAGTGGCGCAGTAAAAACTTATACTGTAGCCATGTTTAACAACACTTAACCGATATTTAACTATTAATGTTTTCCGGAGAAAACAGAATTTTTTAAACTAAATTTTTTTCAACGAGTATTTAAACGATAAAATAGCCTTAAATGCGAATAGAATAAATTAAAACATAATCAAACAAGTCTCTCCATCTGCTTGAAATGGCTGGAGCCCCGGAGCTTGATATTGAAGGGTAGAAAAATCACTTCTGTTAACTTTTCCTTTTTTTAAATCACCTATTTTTTCTGCTTTAAAAGTAAAGTATACCACTTTAAAAGTAAAAAATTGTTTAAAAAACTACACAAAAGATTTAAAAAATTATAAAGGTTACTATGGAAATTCTAATGTATCGAAGAGAATTTCGCAATTATATTAGGAGGTTATGTTCGTTTTAGTAATAGATTCATCAATTAATATTTATTTATTGGTATATTCAATTTTTTTCATTACAATTTACTTTTTTATTAAAATTTACTTTTTTATGTGTTTTTTATTCATTATATAACTACTTTTTAGGTATTTGTGGTACCCATTTTTATCTCACCTCCCATTATTAATATAATAATCATGCAAAATCTTTCTGTACATTCGGAATTCTGTCGTAATCTTTTATAATATTTTCAAAAATGTTTATAACATATTTTTTTTAATTTTTAACTTAAAACGAATTATAAAACAAAATTGGACACATCTGGTTGTCCTTACAATTACGACCAAAACACTTATTTGATAAAAATTGTAATATTTTAACTATGAACAAAAAATTTATCCCAACTAAAATACTTATTTAGACATGATTTTGTTACTCAATTATGTCAAAAAACACTAATTCAATATTATATAATTTATACCCAAACACAACACATGACACAACACAGCACACACACAAACCCAAACACATGTTTTTCTTATTTTTTAAATACTTTACAAAACTTTGAGCGCATTAATAACTAAATAATAAAAATACTTAAAAACATAAATTTTTTACCGGCGTAATTCTTCACACAACTTCTTAAGAGGCTAATTAAAAAAACAAATAAAAAACTCGAAGACATTGGTAAATAAAAAACAAATAAAAAACTGGAAGGCTGAGGTGTGAACATTGTATCTTAGCTGTGAAAAATTGATTTTATGCCAGGTTTTTTTGGTGGTTTGGTTTTGTTTTGGGACTCTTTTGTGCTGATTTTAGCGCTCGCAGCGCTTGGGCGTATGAATGCATATTGTCCAGGACTCTTTTGTGCCGGGACTCTTTTGTGCCAGGACTCTTTTGTGCCAGCTGCGATTTTTTTCAGGACTCTTTTGTGCCGGACCCCTACTGTCAAACTCTCATCTTGTAAATAAAATCTACAAACGGCTTTTAATACTCAAGATATCTTTAAATTTTTAGAATAAGGATTCGTAATTAAAATAAGGAATCTTAATAAAATAAAGAGGCTTTAGAAAATCTTAATATAGCATAATAAACAATAAATATCCTAATATTAAAACAATTAAATTAGCTCTGTAGATAAAATCTTGTATAATATTTCACTGTCAAAAATGTTTAGAAGCGCTTTAAAATTTGCATTCTTAGGGGTCCTTACCTCGGTTTGCCCCGGCTCATTTAACAGCTAAATTGCCGGGGCCGGGGCCGGGGCAGGGGTGGAAAAAAAGTGCCGGAGCAAGCCAGGGCCGGGGCCGGGGCCCCGGTCGATCCCTAATCACGTCATATATGTTTTGCTTTGTGGGAATGGTTGTGGGAGGAGCTGTTAGAATCAATTTTTAGCCAATTAGCGCTTAAAAAAAATTGGATCTCTAATGGATGAAAGATTTCCATTTTTTTCCCAAGCATTAATTGGCTAAAAATGATTCCAGAAGGTCATAACTATGTCCTGGTTATTAACACTGAACAATTTCCTTTTAAATGGGAGGGTCTTGGCTATCCTGAAAATCTTAATTTTAATATTTTTGTCTTTCACTTTAATTATAACAAGTGTTTTTTTAACTAATTTTGACAGTTTTTTATGCCTTAAAAAGAGGCTGTTAAATTTGACTCCCCAGGGGGGTTAAATTTGACCCCCTGGGCCCCTGGGGGGTCAAATTTACCCCCCCCCCGGGAGGTCCAATTTAACGCCCGGGGGCGCTCAAATTTGACTGGGGAGTTAATTTTAACCCCACCCCCAGGTGGTAAAATTTCTGTCAAAGCGATTCACTGGTAAGAAAGAATTTTAATACAGTGATACATTCTTTGTTGTGTATTCTTAATAATACATATCAAAAAGTAGCAGAATATTTGTATAGTGAAAAAATTTTTATTGTAACAACAAATTTCTTTGGTTAGGTGCAGCGTTTTTTAGAACTTTCTTCGTCAACGGGTTACAATCTAAAGCTTTTACATTTGTTGTTTTCTTATTTTTTTAATAGAAGCTGTTTTTATAAGTTTAATATGTGTTGTTAATTTATTGGTTTGTAAAAAAAGGGGTTACAATTTAAAGCTTTTACATTTGTTGTTTTCTTATTTTTTAATAGAAGCTGTTTTTATAAGTTTGATGTGTTGTTAATTTATTGGTTTTTAAAGAAACTCATTCAATCTTTTTTTGGCATTAAGTTTTTAGACTTAGTTGTATGCTATTCCATTTTATATACTCGTTTTTATATTCAGTTTCGGCTTTTGCTAGAATTAATTAAGATAAAAAACATTTAAAAAAAGCTGATTTAAGAAATATTTTTCATTTTTGGTCAAAATGCAGGCACTTCTTGTTATGATTAAAAAAATGTAAATTTTCTCTACTGCATTGTTTGCTGATTTGTGATTCTTTTTATTTCTGCTTTGACGTTTCGAAAATTTTCTTTTTTACCAAGAAATCGGAGAAATCAATAGACTAAACAATGTCGGCCGGTTCTTTTTTCGCGCTCTCACTTCAACTTCGAAAATTAACTTCTTAATTCTTATCTATTGTGGTTTATTTTACTTCATCTTGCTTTCTATCTTCGTACAAGAGCTTCTACATGGTTTTCTTTAACTTTCATTAATTTTTTTCTGCTTTCTGTTACGTGTATTTAATTCAAAAAATATTAACAAAACTCTGCGAAATTTAAATCAAAGGGCGCATCCATGCCATTTGAAATGGACTTTTGACCCGTCACTGAAAATTGTCGTCTAATTTATTGCCTGCAGCCCTTTCCGTTCTTATGCCTTAATCTTGTTGTTGACTTTTACTTCGTCAACTTAGCACCAGTTTGATACCGGGGCCGGGGCCCGGGCCGGGGTAGAGAAATTTTGATTTGCCGGGGCCGGGGTTATGTAAGTATTAGAAATATATTCAAGTTTAAAGCAATATTATACTTAATCCTACTAACCATTCTTACAACTTTTAAACAATGCTTTATAAATAGAGCAGGGGCCTATTTCATAAAAATTTTTGTAATTGTAAATTAATAAACGCATTTAATTTCTTTGTATTTTATTAATAAAAAATACTGTGATGCGTCAACTAGGATATATAAAAAGGTTTATTAAGATAGATCACGAAACTTTTAGTTTCGGCTGGAAACGCGTACCTGATAGTGGTTCGCGGGACTACCTGTTTGATCGTCGGTTGCGTAGATCGGGTCTCAGGCGGGTCCTTTAGTTCGGTCGGCGGGTCTCTCGGTTCGGTCGCGTTGGTACCACGGTTGGACGTTGTTTTTCGGTTTTTGGCTGCTAGGTTCTCTCGTAGGCAGTAAGGTTTAGCATACAGTTATAAAAACACACTGACTCAATCGCTAAAACCGCCCACTTTATATGCAACCAGAACACCCAAGCAACGCGCTGTCCCTCGTCCGCAATTCCAACTGTGCGGTCAGTTACCGGTAACCCGCAGCCACTCACTCGACCGCTCTACCCACGACCGACCGCTCTCCAAACCGCACACACCTCCATGCACGACCGCTCACTCATTATCATCCACGTGGCACAACCGCACAATCTTCGGTGTCCACGTGGCAGAACCGCACAACCGCACACCGTCGGTGTCCCCGCGTCACAACTCCCCCCTCAGGTTTAGTCGTCCTCGACTAAGTAGCGAAAACACAACCTCTACAAAAACAAATTTTATTAAAAAAACAAGACGGGGCAATTAGTATGAATCACAATCAATAAAAAAAACAAGGGGGCCACCGTCAAAAACAAAAAAAAATAATGCCGCCATTTCGCCCTATTGTCCGGTCGCCAAGTCCAGGGTGGCGAATATTTCGTCTAAGTCTTTTGTCGCGTCGGCGACGAAGGCATCCACCGGATGCAAGGTTGGTGGGGGACCCTCAGCCATCACCGCGACGGCGGTGTCCGATACTGTGCGCCTTGGGGCCACTCCGGGCCGGCTTGACTCGTGGCGGCGTTTGCGTCGGCGTTCTTCCAGCCGCCTGTTCCTGCAGTTTTTGGTCCTGTGGCCCTTCTTTTCGCAGTAGTGGCAGTATCTTCTGTCTAAACATATGAATTCATCTTTAATGACACCGTTATTTCCCTCTTTCTGAATCGAAGGTAAAGTCTGAGATCCGTGGATTCCTTCTCTAGGCGCTGGTTCCAGCGCTAGCGCTTCCCTTTTTCGTCTACTTCGGTTTATATAGGGTCGCTTACGCTTGAAAAACACTTTCAGTTTAGTCAAGTTCACTCGTTCGGTTTTATGTCCCTCTGCATCTTCAAAAATCTCGGCGATTCCCTTTGTCTTATCCACATTTTTAACTTTAAATGGTCCTGTCCACTTATCTGTAAATTTAGGACTCAATCCAACTTTACGCCCTGGCGTCCATTTCAGGACCCAGTTCCCAGGTTTGATCCCCTTATCGCAGATATTTCTATCATGTAACGCCTTTTGTTTAACCTGCGCCTCACTTATATTACTCTTAGCTAAGTCTCGCGCTTCGGTCATGGCCACTTTGGCCTTTGAAACATAGTCGTCACTCAACGCTGTGTCTGGCTCTCGTACCATCTGATACTTCACATCGATGGGAGTTTTGAAGTCTCGATAATACATCAGATAAAAAGGACTTTCCTTAGTGGACTCCTGCGGTGACCGATTATAAGCGCTGACAATAAACGGTAAAGCAAAGTCCCAATCGTCATGTCGCTTAGACACATATTGAGAAAGCATTTCGCAAAGGGTTTTGTTAAACCGTTCAGTCAGCCCGTTACATTGAGGGTGATAAGGGGTAGTGAAAATTTTCTTTGCAGAAGCTATGTCGCAAATCTCCTGCACCATGCTACTTGCAAAGTTCTTTCCTCTATCCGTTAACACCTCCAATGGGCACCCGTGTTTTGCGATCACCTCCTCCAGCAAGATTTTCGCAATGGTCTCCGCTTTTTGGTCGGAAATCGCGAAGCACATGGCAAAACGGGTCAAATACTCCGTCACTACAAGAATGTACTTTTTATTCCGGGTAGTAGTGGTTAGTGGGCCTACAATATCCAGCCCAATTCTATCAAACATTCCGCCAACCGGCAAAGGCTTAAGTGGGTTTTTAGGTTTGGCAGTATGTGGCTTGCGCTTCAAGCACTTTTCGCACGTTTTTACATAATGCTTTACGTCCTTATGAAGTGTAGGCCAATAAAACCTAAGCACAACTTGCGATAGGGTACGTTTCATCCCCAGGTGTCCGCCAAACACGTCATCATGACAAGCCTGCAAGGCCTCCTGCCGACGACTACGTGGTAGGACCAACTGTCCTTGAAATTGGCGACTCAAGCGACTTTTCTCTGAGGGTGCATGAAACAAGATCCCATCGACTAAAAAGTATCGCTCAGCTAGGTCCTTTATCCTCTTGGCCTCTTTATTCACCTGCGGCAAAATTCCCTTCTGAAGATAGCGAATTATGCCTATGAAGTGCTTCTCCTGCCTCTGCTCTCTTCTTAACCGCTCACTATCTGCCATAAATTCTTTCACCTGATCATCTACTTGCGCGCCGCACACCAGTGCTCGTGCACTCGGCTCAGGCTTAAGCTCAGGGACACGGGAAAGTGCGTCCGCGTTCCCGTTTTGCTTTCCTGGGCGGTAGTCAAAACCCACTATGTCATATTCATTTAACGTTAACGCCCAACGCTGTAAACGAGCGGAGGTAGACTGATTTGTGCTAAAAATGTATTTCAACAGCCGATGGTCCGATAAAAGCCTGAACTTATGACCATATAGATAAGGCCTGAAATGTTTTACTGCCCAAACCACCGCCAGAGCCTCCCGCTCGATTACCGCGTAGTTGCGTTCCGCACTGTTTAAGCTCCTACTCGCGTAAGCTATCGGTCGCTCACCATGCTCCGATTCTTGAGAGAGCACTGCTCCAATTCCAGTACCAGAAGCATCGGTAGCAAGCAGAAACGGTTTCCGAAAATTTGGAAATGCTAAAACTTCGGTGGAAATGAGCTTGTTCTTCAGGGTTTGAAACGCTTTCTCACACTCCGGCGACCAGTGAAATTTACTGTTTTTGCCTGCGAGTTTGTTCAAGGGACTAGCTATTTGCGCAAAGTTAGGAATAAACCGCCTATAAAAATTGGCCAGCCCGTGAAACGAGCGCACCTCCTTTGCATTTTTAGGCACCGGAAAATCCTTTACTGCCGCAATTTTGGTCGGGTTAGGTCGCGTTCCGTCCCTACTTACAATGTGACCCAAGAATTCCACCGAAGGTTTGCAAAAATGACATTTTTTCGGTTTCAATTTTAAATTCGCTTGTCGTAACCGATCGAAAACGATCTCTAAATCTTTCAAATGTTGCTCAAAAGTTTTTGAAAAAACAATTATGTCATCTATGTACACCAGGCAATTCTGCCAGCGCAAACCCGACAACACTATCTCCATTAATCTCTGAAACGTGGAGGGCGCATTACATAAACCAAAACTTAACACATTAAACTCATAAAGCCCTCCCATCGGACTTACAAACGCCGTTTTATGCTTATCTCTCTCCTCCATATCTACTTGCCAATACCCTGACGTTAAGTCCAAGGTAGAGAAGTATGTGGAACCACCCAATGCATCTATTACGTCATCAATGCGCGGAAGTGGAAACGAATCCTTAGGAGTAATGGCATTAACTCCCCTATAATCTATGCAAAACCGGTCCGTCCCATCCTTTTTCTTCACGATCACAATAGGAGATGCAAAGGGGCTGTCTGACGGTCGGATTATACCGTTACTGAGCATCGTATCGATGTTTTCTTTAATAACCCGCTTCTGTGCCTCTGGCACGCGATAAGGCTTTTGTTTATGCGGTGGGTTAGTGCCCACGTCGATGCGATGTTTCAGTAACGATGTCCTCCCTATGTCAAACGGTCCCGAAGAGAAAACATCTCTATTATTGCGGATTAGACGGGCCAATTTTTCACGTTGCACGCCAGGGATTTGCACACCCTCCCAGTTTAACTGCGAAACGGGGTCAAACTCCTTCGGCCTCTCCGCGCTTGTATCTACCGGGGTCATACCAAAAATGTCCTCCACAAATTCCGTCGTTAAAACCGACGCCTCCCCTAAGGTGGTTCTCTTAAAAAGTTTAACCGGATAAGGTAACGGATTTAAAACTTCCACCGGAGCACGCTTATCTCTCACTTGTGTCACGATTTTAGCTAAAACCAAGCCTGTGGCTTCTAAGCTCTTACTCGCCTCATCTAGCAAAATGCTTGATCCTTCTGGAAGTCCTCCCTGGACGTCCGCATAGAAAGCCTGCCTGCTACGAGCAGGAACCGTCATCATTTCACTTGCGCACACCCTTATATTTGTTTTAGGCCACGGTTCCTGTCCCAAGGAGGCTTTTCCACTTGGTGTTACTAACTGGCCGTTAAGGAAATCAAAGGTAACATTGCCCAATTTTCCTAACGCATCAGTTCCCAGTAACACAGAGTACGGTAGATTCTCCTGGACTTTAACCTTTTGCTTAAAATATGTGCCGCAAACTCGAAGTGAAACGGTTCCGCTTGCTGTAAAGCGAATAGGCGTCCCAGCCAAAGACATGGCCGTCATTTCCTGCTTAGCTTCCCACTCTACCTTAGTTAATTTCCTCGCTAAATCACCTGACAAAATTGAAACTGTGGCTCCAGTATCAACGAGCGCCTCCACCGCTTCTCCTTCCACCCTTATCTTGCACGTACACTTAAACTGCTTCCCTGCTACAAAAACTGCACATATTACATTTTTACATTGCTTAAACGATTTTGACCACGTTTCCACACTTTCACTTAACTTCCTTTTATACCTGTTACACATTGTCGCCAGTCCCGTATATGTGCCAAATTTAATTGCCAGTCCCATTTTACACAATTCCATGACTAAAGTTTGTCGCCAGTCTCTTTCTCCAGTTCCGGCAAAACAAAACACCAAACAAAATAATACCAACAATAAGTACCCAATTTGCCTCAAAAAACACTTACCAATTCGCAGTGGGGCCCACTCTTGCTGTTGTCCTTTGCGGATCCACCACTGACTGTTGATTTTTCGGAACTGCGTGCCATCCGCGGCCTGGATCTCCGTCGGCTCTGGCGCTGGGTCTGGGGCGGCCTGGAAGACGAAGACCGGGGCTGGGCCCGGCTCTCCTGGCTCCTTCTTGACCTCGCCTCGGCCATCCGGTCCGCCTGGCGGGCTGGGCGGCATCTCGAAGAAAAACGAGAAGCCTTCGCTGCTTCCGCCGGCTTCCTCCACAGCCATCGCCTCCTCAGCTGGGGTGTTCGTCATCTCCTGTAAATCAAATTGTATTAAAACATTTCTCGCGACATTTTCCATGGTTTTGCACCAAAATTCACTTCCCGGCGGTCCTTGCACGCCTTTTTCCGCCTGAATTTCAACACCGTACGCGTTCCCTCCGCGTCCCGGCTCTGAGGAACTTCCTCCTCCTCTACCACGGTTGGACGGTCCTCCTTTACCTCTGGCCCAACCTCGCGACCTATTTTGACCGTGCCAACCCCGACTTCCAGAATTTTGCGCCTCGCGTGAGCCTGAGCCGCGCCCGCGTCCATTCCATGGCGTCCTTCCGCGCGGTCCGCCTCTCCAGTTACTGCCAACGCCTCCATCACATTGTCGGGCGGTGTGTCCCACTTGTCCGCATCGATCGCAGATTGGCTTTCCACTTCTCGTCCAGCGATCATCATCTGCCGATGCGCCGCCCCGGCTCACTTCAGGCGTTTTTACATAAGTGTTAGCAGCCAACACTTCCTTTTGTTCTACCTCGGCCGTCCCTTCGGCCTTAACTCCTAGGGCTTCCTCCGCCCTTTTCTCAGTCAAAATCTTATCCTCGGCCCACACGGCCAAGTTTACCGCCTCCTTAAACGTTTTAGGCCGATCCTTCAGGCCGAACCGCGCCTTTACTTTTGGCTTCAACCCACGCCAAAAGAAATGTAGGAGGGTCTCGTCCAACTGACCCGAACCACACCTGTCGGTGTACACCGTGGCAGCTAACTTGGTCAGCTCCCCCGCATACTTTACGGCCGACTCATTTTCGAGTTGTACTCGGCTAAAAAGTGTTTCCGTGCTTGTGCGAGTCATTTCCTCTAACTCAGCGGAAAGGACACGCGTCAGCTCGGCATAATCACTTTTTACTGCCTGACTCAAATTCTCATACAAATAGTACGCCAGGCCGTCAAGGTACGCGGGAAGCTGATCATGCCTACACTCAAACGGTACCCCACTATGCCCGCACATTCTGTCAAAATCACGTAACCAAAGGGAAAAAGCCTTAGATCCCGCTCCGCCTTCAAATACTGGCACTGCAAGAGGATTCTTCAGGCTGGACACCTTCATAGGAGCAAGGCGAGCTCCGCTATTGCCGGTATTAGTTGGCGCGCTAGTTCCGGGAGTCGGCTGAACCGGAAGAGGATCCGCCGTTCCTCTTCCATGGTCCACTCGCTCCCTGGACAACCGTGCCAACTCCGCGGCCTGCTTAGCGAGCTGCTCCTCCTGCTCCCTCAACCTCCTTGCTAACTCGTTTACCAGGCTATTCTCAGGCTGAACTATTGGAACTACCTCCTCTACACCTAAATCCAACAGATCTCCTGCGGCATTCCTCTCATTTGGCCTGCTCGCCACTTGCACCGTCCAATCAGGAGCGGGCCTTATAGCTGACTCCTCCCTCACGGGTTCCTGTGCCGGCCCTGCTAGAGTAAGCGCCTCCCGAAATAAATCTCGGAACTCTATGTCGGCAGCTACCTTTTTCAGAGTCTTAGTTAGCTCCTCCCTAAGCAAGCTTCTCTCCCTATTTAGCGAGTACCGCTCTCTGCGTTCGCTTCGTTCACCAAGCTCAGAGGTTGATGCGGTGGCTAAACTCGGGTTGGGAACCCGTACTCCCAAACTACCGCTAGGGCTAGCGCTCTTGACTCTTCCTACGGCTCCAAGTTCCTGTTCCATTTTCAGTCCCGTTTACCTCTACGAAGTACCAACAAAACTTTACAAGATCTGTCCAGCAAAAACCGTTCAGGTTAAGCGCTTTCAGCCTTCCTATTTCGTGTTTCCTTTTTTTTATTTTGTTTTGTTCCCGGGTCACGGCACCAGAAAAGTTTCTGTGATGCGTCAACTAGGATATATAAAAAGGTTTATTAAGATAGATCACGAAACTTTTAGTATCGGCTGGAAACGCGTACCTGATAGTGGTTCGCGGGACTACCTGTTTGATCGTCGGCTGTGTAGATCGGGTCTCAGGCGGGTCCTTCAGTTCTGTCAGCGGGTCTCTCAGTTCGGTCGCGTCCGTACCACGGTTGGACGTTGTTCTTCAGTTTTCCGCTGCTAGGTTCTCTCGTAGGCAGTAAGGTTTAGCATACAGTTATAAAAACACACTGACTCAATCGCTAAAACCGCCCACTTTATATGCAACCAGAACACCCAAGCAACGCGCTGTCCCTCGTCCGCAATTCCAACTGTGCGGTCAGTTACCGGTAACCCGCAGCCACTCACTCGACCGCTTTACCCACGTGATGGAGCGCGTAAGTGGGGGGAGGGGAAAGGTAAGAAATTGAGTGGGTGGGGAGGTGGTTAAGAGGGTGAGGAGTGAAACGGTTGGGGGTATTTTGATTGTGTTTGTTGGGTGTGGGGGGGGGGGGCGGGGGGAATTTATTTTGCCCCTTTTCTTTTGGTTGCAGGGGGGGGGGCGGTGGGGGGCCGTTGGGGGGGGGGGGGGGGGGGTGTAGGGGGGGGGGGAGCTTTGGGGGGTGTGCTTCCGCTCTGTGAGGGGAGAAAGGAGAAGTTATATGGTTGAGGTGTGAAATAATATTTTTTTTGTTTTTTTTTTTTTTTTTTTTTAGGGGGGGGGGGGGGTTTCTTTGGGGGCTCGTGGGGAGGGGGGAGAAAGGTGTTGCAAGCGGCGGGAGCGCTTCCGCCTGCGCCCGTGGGCGCCAGCGGCGCGAAGGTCGGCGGGGGTGTCCCCCCCCCCCCGGGGCGAGATTAATTTAAGTAAAGCTTGTGTCCCGTGACGTGCTTTTTTTTTTTTTTTTTTTTTCTTTTTCTCTCGTGGGTGGGGGGGGGGGGGGGGACGCCGGAGGAGGGAGGGGATTTTTGGGCAGTAGTAACAGGGTTGATTTTTTGTAGTTAGTAATAAAGTTTTTTGTTGTTGTTCTATTTTTATAATGGGTTTGATGGTTAGAAAAAAAGATAATGTTTTTTGTAGTGTTTTATTAAACATGTATGCCTTAACTACTGAATGGGATAATCGATTTGAAATTGAAAAACTAAAGATAAATTGCCAATTTAAACTGCCCGCGTAGTAGGGAAATTTAAAGGTAATAAACGGTAACAAACGGTAATAAACGGGAAAATAAGGTAATAAACACTCCGCGCGAAGCGCGGAAAAATTTTTTAGTCCTTTTATAACACTTAAAAATTTTTCTTTGGGAAGCGAATTTGGGGGGGGGTGTCCCCGACTACCCCAAATTCAAGGGGGGGGGGTGTCAGCAAAATCCGAAATTTTGGGGGGGATAACCCCCCTGCCCACCTATGGTCTAACCCCAAATTTTTCCCTTTGCTGACCCAAAAGGTGGAGTCTAGACCCCCTAGACCACCCTCCCTGGCTACGCCCATGCAAATAAGGTAGTACCTTGCTCGAAGTCGATTTCCATGATTTTTCCAGGTCAAATTCTAGGTATGTAGTCGCTTTAGAATTCTGTTTCTCCTGGTAAGGTATGTAACTCTGATTTTGGTTCTTTTCCAGAGTTTTGACCGATCGGTGACTTTTTTTCTCAAGGAGCGAATAATTGGAATCGCATTGCGCTGGATTTTCTTCACCTTTCTGATAATGCACAATGGATTTACTCTTTTGACTAAGCTGAAACAGATTGTTGGTGTTACATTATAAATTACTACATTTTATGAAAACAGTAATTTACAGCCATAGATGAAAATAGGGAGAGAGGAAAGGGTGTAATCCACGCATAAAACATAAAAATGTTTTTTTTTACTAAAAAACAGTGTTTTTTAATAGTAATATAAAAGCTATACTTAAATTCAATTAGCTGGAAAGAGGGAGGGCGTTCGGCTTCGCTAAAGGGGTGTTAGGCCGGACTGCACCGCTCTTTGAACTTTGGGCAAGAAGCAAGACATTTTTGCGAAGCAAGGGCCCCAAATTTTTTTAGGCGATTTAAAAAATTTGGTGCAAGGTGGTGGATTCCTTTGCTCTGGACCATCCAAAACATTTATAATTACTTACTATTAAAATTACTGTAAGTGAAAACTATGATTAAACATGATTTTTCCTAAAAATTTTGACCAAAACAGAGGGAAGCTAAGCTTTTAAGCAACGGTTCCAAATTAACATTAATCGGAATGCGTGTAATTTATATGTAACAACCTGTTTATACGTATTTCTAGCCTCCTGATCCAATTTAGCCCATTCCGGCGGCGCAATAGAATTGACCACGGTTTGAAAATCCGGACGGACGCCAGTTTTTAGTTGGTGGGCCCGCTGCACCTTTTGGCAGAATAGTGCATAGCCATTCGGCTTGCACTTGGGTTTTTTCTCTCCCTTCAAAGCTCCTTGCGATTCTCCTGTGTAGTAGCGCTGCATACGTGTTTTTCACGCTGACCGTCTCTGGGTGATGAAAAACCAACCGACCAAAAAACAGAAAGAAACCGGACTCATAACTTTATCTGCGTCTATAAATAAATCTAAAATGTTAGCATACGCGCGTGAGCGTCTGTATCTGTGTTTCAGAATCTGTGCGTGCGCGTGTGTGCGTGTCTGTGTGTGCGCGCGCACGCACGTGGGTGTGTTTGTGTGCGTATATATTCCTTCACTCATAGATGAACACGGTCAAAAAGCCAGAGGGGGGGTGTTTACCCCGGGTAAATGACATTTCAAAATCTAGGAGGGGGTCCTAGGGGGGGTCGAACCCCCCTAGCTTTTTAGGGGGGGGTCGACCCAGGGTGGAAGATTTTGAAACCTAGAGGGGGGTCAGGTGGGGTCCAATTTTCGAAGCAAAAAAATTTTAAACCATTAAAGGTTTAATAATAGTTTTTTATAAGATAATACTACTTTTTATTGAATAAAAAGCGATATTCAGGTATAAAAAGGGTGTAAAAACATGAATTTGTGTAAAAAATTCACGTTTTTGGAAGAAAATTTAGTATAAAAAAAGTACTTAAAATTTTCTCGAGAGGGGAGGGGGGGTCAGATTTCAAAATCTAGAGGGGGGTCCGGGTCAGGGGTAAAAAATTCAAAAATTTGAAGGGAGGGGGGGCAAAATTTCGAGACTAGGGGGGGGGGTGGACCCCACTCAATTTTTTTAACTAAAAAAATTTGTGGCAAATAATAGGTAACGTTATTAACTGTGGTAAAACAATAAAAGCTCTTTTTTATGTTTTTTTGTCTTCCCTTTAAATTTTTTGAATTTTTGGTATGACCACGTTGTTCCCTCACCTCCTCAGGTTTAAAAGTTGTTAGATTTTTTAACACGTCAGGATTTAGGGACCTTCAAAATGTCATCACATAGTATTCGTCATATATTATGTTTTTCTCTGTGGGAATGGTTGTGGGAGAAGCTAATAGTATCACTTTTGCCAATTAGTGCTTGAGAAAAAAGTATCTCCGATGGATAAAAGATCTCCTTTTTCCATAAACACTAATTAGCTAAGTGATTCTAATACGTTTTAACTTTGTAACGAATATTAACACTGAACAATTTCCGTTCAAATGAGAAGATTTTGACTATCATTACTTTTTTCGCACTTTGCTTCGCTCGGGGCAATTTCTATTAGTTTTAATAATCTGCGCCCAATGGCCAAAAAAATTTTTTCAACAAAATATCTCCAATGATTCATGAATTATGAAGCACCAAAAATTACATTTTTCGACAATTCTGACGTGAAAGATTGTTCAATGAGTATAACGATTTACGTTACAAAATATGCACTTAAAGAAAGCGGCTATTTTCTACTTTAATTTCATACCTTGATTGTTAAAATTGGTGCAGTATTTGTCGAAATATTGCGTTTTCCGTACAAAAAACCCGCGATTTTTTTCGTTAAAAACACCAAACGACAGCAGTGACTTTATGGAGTTTGTCTAATTTTTTCCCTCACTTTGTGTTTTAGCAAAAACCGGGGGTTTTTTTGTACAGAAAACGCAAAATCTCGATAAATACGGCACCAATTTTAACAATTAAGGTATCAAATTAAAGTTAGAAAAGCCGTTTTTTTGAGTGCATGATTTGTAACGTAAATCGTTCTACCCATTGAGCAATCTTTCACGTAATGAATTGTCAAAAAACGCCATTTTTGGGAGTCATACCTCCTGAACCACTGACTGGAGATCTTTTGTTGAAAAAATTTTTGTGGGGTATTGGGGGCAGGGGTAAGGTTTTCACGAAAAACTATTAAAATCGAAGACCAAAAGTTTGACTCCGCACCGCACCTTTAATTGGTAAAATTACTAAAAGCATAACATGTTAGCCTCTGTGTGGCAAAAACTACGTTTACAAGTGCAATATCAGGCGAGCTAAACCTATGTTGTCGATTTTAAGATAATAGTAGATATTGAACATTCCTAGAAGCAAAACCTTGGTCACAACAATTATTAAACTGTTCCTTTAATTAAGATTTTACTTTAAAATCAGGAAATATTATTATGATTCTGTTTAATCACGCATATAGCTTTAATTAACGCAATAACAACAACATTATGTTTTATTATCCATAAAAAATTTAATATTTTAAACTAACATTTCATAGAAAAACAAACACTACACTTATGTTGTGACCGAAACAACAACAAGAGTACCAGACATTTTAGACCATACTATATGGGCACGGGGAGATGGGAGGAGGGGGTTGGGGGGGTTAAACTTTCCATAAGTTTTGAGATGGGGGTTTAATCCCACCCCCTCTCCACTTTACTTGGAAAGGGGGGAGAAAAGTTTAACCCCCTAATTTTAAAAAAACGAAAAAAATGTCTTTAAAATGACTTCTAACCGCCTCCAAACTTAGGTCTGAAGGTTAAAAATGTACTAAAAAAGGCTTTTCGACCTAAAAGTAGCGTGTTTTTCTTACCTATTTTTCCTTCAAAATTGAAAAACGATATGGGTAAAATATGCACTCCTGAAAAAACCGATATGGGTAAACTCGTTTTTCCCAATAAGCACATCATAGTTAGAGCGAGACAAACTAATTTGGACTTAAATGTATTAATTATTATAAGGAATGGTAGTTTTGGAATTCCAGAGATTAAAATTTTAAATGAATAAAGTTTTTGGATCTCTAAATATACGTTAGTTTTCATAGTTGCATTTTTAAAACTATTTTGAATAAGTATTAACAAACTACCATTCAATTAGCTGTCATTTCCAATTAGCATTTGCGCCATTTAATAGTATTTCTAAATACAAAATGACAACAAGAAAACAAACAAAAACATCCAAGATTGCTTTAAAAACGGTACATGTGACAAGTATACAAGAAAGCATTCATTAGCAATATATTGGCACTTTGTCCACAAATAAAATTCGTTAAAAGAAGAATCAAACAATTTAAAACAAAGGGTGCATTTCTTGAATGAATTATTTTTATATATATACCAAAATTCAAATTTTTAAAAAAATAATACCAGGAAAATAACATATAAGTAAAGTATGCGCGGCTAGATACCCTAGCTTTTTTCTTCTAGTTTTCGAACTTTAGCATCATAAATTTTTTCCAATTTCCAAAAACTTACAGCTTTTTCTAAAACTGCTAAAATATTTCTATTGCTTAAAATTGCAAAAATATTCATATTCTCTAAAATTGCTGAAGTATATCTATTGCTAAAAAAATTCTATAGCTAAACTTTTTGAATGAAGTTGTGAAAACTAGCTAAAAACATGAACTGGCACTCAGATTGTTATTAATGCGGAGCTGCAAAATTTTTCATCTCGTTAAATTTAGAAATAAAAACAAAAAACCCCTTGAGAAATTTTTTTAAATATTACCGTTGATTTACAAACACGTCCCCTACACGATTTTCAATTTTTCAAATCTATAATTATATAGTTACTGCTTTCTATTATTACATTCTCCATTCTTTTGTTACTTGCATGTGAACAGAAAATTTAAAAACAAATAAAAAAACAGCAATTAAATTTGGCACGAAGTTTCACAAGTCATAAAACAAAATAAAAGACTAAATTTATAGCGACAACCAACGAGAGATGCAAAGGGTCTCCGTCCACACCCCAAAGCTACAGGGTATTTTTTACTCTTTACCCTGGGTAAATACCATGTTAAAATTTAGGAGGGACTAGGGGGTGCGACCCTACCAGGCTTGTTGGAGGGATCAGGCGGTGGACCCGCAGTAAAAACATTTACAAGCTATCTAAAGGGGGTTCGTAATCCGAAACTAGGCAGACACGTTTATAAAATAAAGTGTTTATGTATAAAAAGTGTGTAAAAAGACTGATTTCTGTTTAAATTCACAATTTTGGATAAAATTTCATAATAGTGCTTAAAATTTTTTCAATGAAAGGTGATGAGATTAAAAATTCTAGAGAACATTTAGAGTTAAAAAATTTTGAACATTTTGGTGGGAGAACCCTGGATTTTTTTCCTAGGGGGAGGATGGATGGCAAATGTTTCAAAATTAGAGGTGAATTTCAACTTGTCCCCTACCCCTTCTTTTTTTCATCTATGTACCACCACGTCATATAAACTGATAAATAACAACGGTGCCCAAACTCTAACACTGAACTACGCGACGTTAACGCTATTTCTATAAGCCAAGATTACTTTTCAATCTTTAAATATACATAATGGCTGTTTTAGAATGTTTATATTAATTCAATCCTGTGCACAGCCCCCGGGATTTTATTGGGGGGCAATTCTAAAACTGGGGGTACGGGGCATAGGTGGGCAGCCTCCCGGATTTTAAGGGGGTATACACCCGACCTCCGAAATTTGGGGGGGGGGGGGGTGGGTATCCCCAAAATTTTTTTTGGGATATACCTGAAATACCCCATTTTTAGCGTTTTTAGTGCTGGGATTCCCCAAATTTTGGGTGTCGACAAATTCAAATTTTTAAATTTTGAGGGGGGATGTCCGGGGTACCCCTAATTTTAGGGGGGGGGGGTGTCGGCTATAGTCGGGATTTTTTTGGGGGTATAACAACCTCCCCTGTCCTCTGCCAACCTATGGTACAAGGGCAATTTTTTTGAAACGGGGGGAAGCAATAAAACGGGGGGCAAGCAGGGGAGAAAGAAAAAAAAGAGAAAAAAGAAAAAAAACAGAAGGAAACAGGAAGAAAGGGACAAAAAAGGCGAAATTAAGGTAAAAATGGGTCTAAAATGGCTTAAAATGCATTGAAATCGGCTAATCCTGCAAATAATTCGCGATGATGGCGTCACAATAGGTCGAAAATAGCGCCATAATTTTAGGGTTAACTTTTTCATTTTTGGGCGAGGGGAGCAAAAAAACGGGGGGGGAGGCAAATCTTCTAATAAAACGGGGGGTTCCAGACCGTGATAGATCTGTTAATTTATAATAAGAGTACTTCAACGATACAGGTACGCAGTAACAATGAATATGTATGAATAGTATTTTGCTTTAAAGTTACATAAAACATCAATAGGTAACTTTTAAATAAGCAATAAAAATCACGAAAACCATAAGACTTTACCCGCAATGTGTGCGAATATCAAGAAACAAAAATAACATAAAATCAAACAGTAATTTGATAAAAAAACATTTTGCTTTGTAGTTAACTTCATTATTACTAAATCTGTGCTTCAATTGATTTCCAAATATATTCTCGAATAAAGATGTCCACAGGAAGCATTGCTTTAGCACAACTTAGGGCGTATTCCTCGTAATCCTCAAAAGGGAAAGAACTTTCTATCTAAAAAATACTAACTGTCAGACCTGTTCACTGCCCCCGGGGTGGTTTTATTGGGAGGGCAATTCCAAAACGGGGGGGGGGCAACTTTTTTGAAACGAGGTGTGGGGCAATAAAACGGGTAAGAAAGCAGGGGAAAAAGAAAAAAAAAGAGAAAAAAGCAGAAAAAAAGAAAGGAAAAGAGAAAAAAAGGACAAAAAAAGCGAAAATAAGGTAAAAATAGGTCTAAAATGGCTTAAAATGTATTGAAATAGGGTAAAAACTGCAAAAAATTCGCGATAATGGCGCCATTATAGGTAAAAAATGGCGTCATAATTTTTGGGTACTTTTTTTATTTTTTTACGGGGGAGGGCAATAAAACGGGGGGCAAAACCCCAAATAAAGCGGGGGGCATTTACAGACCGTGCACAGGTCTGCACTAGCACTGTATAATTTAAATAAAATAAAGTTTATATGTGGATCATTTGGTCAAACAAATAAATATTTATGGATAATTTTATAGTCACGCTACTCTCGCAAATTAAAAAAACCCTAATAAATAAAACTGGTTGGTATGCTCAAGGTTTAATAGCACTGAAGTTAATCTGAGATTAACAATTTTGGCCACATGGTTAACATAAGTTTCGCACTACATTTATATTCTATGCTTTGTTTGTTGTACAATTTTATATTTTATTTTTATCCAGTAAATTAAGTTTGTTCTATAAATAATAATCAGCTCATGTGAGCATTTCAATACTAACAGTAACGATTGGATAACTACTCTAAAGCTAACTCTTCAGGGGCGTAGCCAGGAATGGTTGACTGGGGGGGGCCGGAGCGAGAAAAGGTGGGGCACAATTGTCATCATTCAAAAAAGTGCTAAACAGAGGGGTTTGGGAGGCGGCGAAGCCCCCTAACAATGGGGGGTCTGGGGGGCTTTAGCCCCCCAGAAAAATTTTTTGAAAATAGAGCCAAAAACTGCTATTAGAAACCTTATTTAAAACTTTGAATTTAGTAATTTAGCAGTCCATCCATAATCTCTATGAATCAATATTTTTATTCCAAAAGCGGGTACCTCAAAGTTCACATCACATTGCATTTATATAGCTTGAAAGATTTTTTGTTTATAAAAACTGTTTGGAGCTGAATACTCCTTTTAAGTTTCAGACACTCTCAAAACATATATATTCATTAGAAAATATTTGTTTGATAGGTAGATCTTTAATAACAAATATAAATTGCTGTAATAATGGACCTACCTAGCATTACAAAAATTGAGTCGGCGGACCCACCACGAAACAAAGTTCCTCTCAAATTAAATGCTATTTATTGTATTATTTTTGAAATTAGAATAGTAAAAATAATAAAACATCTATTTGAAAAATTTTGACTTGATTTTTTGTATTAAATTAAAGCATAATGAAATGTTTTTTTCTGGATAACGGAAATAAATTTACATATCAAAAACCTTATTAATGCTTAAAATAGCTCCAAATAATGGTCAGAAGTTGCCAAAAGTATTCGAAATTGTTTTAATATTGTTGTTTTATCTCCGGTTTCCAAAAAACTTTGGTAAGAATCATTGGTTTCATAGCGAATTCTGATTTTGCGGCGGGACCGCGGACCCAAAATTTTGTAATGCTAGATATTTCCATACTAACAGCTATAATTGAGTCAAAATTAGATAAAAAACTACTCTAAAACTTTTTTATTATATTTGTTATGTTTTGGCTCAGGTAAGACCTTCACGTTTATGCTTTACATTTACTTTAAGACTTGTTAAAAAATTTTACAATTGCATCAATTAAATTTATTTACAGTTATTTTATTTTTTTAGTTAATTTTTATAATTAAACATGTTAGAAAACTAATCAAAGCTTTATGCCATTTCTCAGTTTAAATTATTTGAGTTGTGTTCGCTTTGCGTTTGCGTTAATAGACTATTTCAACATAAGGCGTTTTTACACAGTAAAATTCCAATACACATTAGGCCGAAAGTTGAAATTAAAATAATATTTAAATCAAAACTTCTATTAATTTTGCAGTGTAAAATAACGTGTAAACACTAAAGGCAAAATATAAATTTAATTGGATTTGAAATAATGTAGTTATTAATGTTTAATTTCGTAAAAACCCGAACATAAAAAATAAAATTACGATCATAACTGAGCACCGAATATATAAGTAGGATTTTACTGGAGAGTTAGCAGATGTTCCGGTGGTCTAGTGATTTGAGGCGGTCGGCCTCAGACCTTAAGGGGGTGGGGGTGTGGGGGTGGGGGGGGGGGGGGGGGTTGGTGTGTTTGGTGGTGCCTTGTGGGGGGGGGGGGCGGGGGGGGCGGGGGGGGGGGTGGCATTGCTCAGTGTGAACGGGTCGGGAGTTTGATTTACAATGAAGATTTTTTTCATTTTTTGTACCGAGAATTTCAACTTATCAAAATTTCTTTTAAACTTATCAAAATTAAATTTAATAAAAAAAAATCAGATCTTTTTAGATATTTAAAAAAAAACGAATCGATTATTGATTGGTATTAATAAAACAAGAAAGAAAATAGATCTGTTAGTGATTGATGTAGATACTGAATTTTTGATAAAATTAAAACCTAAGTGCTGTAATGTAAAAAGCTTCTTGAAGTCTATTGTTTAATTTCTTTTGATATAATAATATGGTTGATTTTTTAATTAAAAATCCTCCAAGAAAAAGAGTTTTGTATTATTGTTGTGAATTTTATACGTAAATAATCTTCCGGAAAATAATTTTTCTAAAAAAACACCAGCAATACGTAACTGAACGAAGAATAACTTACAGTATACAAATTAAAACGCGATGTATGTAAATTATTTCCAAGAATAAAGCCTTTTAATTGAATTTTTATTAATAATAAATTTTTAAAATTGTTGAAAAATGTCGTTCGTTTTTAGTTGCCAGTTTATCCTAGCATTAGTCAAAATGTTGTAGAAAAATACTCACGGACTGAATTTTACCTTCAAATTTAAAGTTATTTAAGGTTCACTCTTAAATTTATAACAAAAAAATAAATGTATTCAAAAAACAAAATTGACTTTTGTAAAAATAAAAATCCAAAGATCCTTTTTAAAATTATTAAAGTTAAGGAGCTTTTTATCAAACTCTAACTTTAGGATATATTTCTTTTTATAATGGAAAATAATATAATAATACAATAATATTATATACGCCGGTTTTAATTCTTATTTTGTTTCAATGCTATCAGTTAAGAGTATAAGATTTTAACTTAACAATAAAAACTGTTGGCAATAAAAACTAACTTGTTGGCAATGCGTTCGAATATTGGAAATCCGCTCAGTTTTTTTGAACACATTTTTTAACAATAGATACGTCCGTTTTTATTGATTTATTTATATATATTTATTTTTATATATTTATACTTAACCGTAAAAAAAGCGGCACTTGTGTGTAAAAAGTGTTTTTTAAAATTTAAATCACAAAAAAACTGCTGTCGTTCTTCCTAAAGAATTTGCTAAGAGCGAAGATTTTTTGACTATTTTAAAAAATCGCAATATTTTATAAAAAAATTTTAATTAAAAATCTTTTTTTTTGTTTTGAAAAGCAAAGATCCAAAATTGTGCAATATAAATAGCTCAAACGTTTTTCAGGTTTTTGACGATTTTCTCTTTAATAAATTTAAAAAAATTAAAAATCTTACTGTAGGAATGTTTAATTAGCTTGTTGTTTTTATATTGACATCTTTTGTTTTACAGCGTTTTGTTTGCACTCCTTTTACAACAATTTTTTAATATTTATAAGGATATGCTTTATACTTTTCATTATTTCTGTGTGTGTTTAACTTATTTCGTTTTGAGGATGTATTTATATTTATTGCTTTGCGCGTGGTTTAGATATATTGTAATAAGGAATGAATAAATAATGACTTTAAAAACATTTTTTTTCTTACAAAACTATATAAATCTTATTTAAAAAAATTGAATTATGCTTATTTTAGACAGTTTCACTTCTTTTAAATTATTTTTAGGATTGAAGTTTTTGAAAGAATTTTTAATTCTGCATTTATATTTGTTGGTTTTATTCCCACCTAAATTTTTTCGTTGAATCCCAACACAAATCACAGGTGGATTTTTTCACGTTGAGAGAATAGCCCATAATAATTATAATGAGTCACATTTAGATTGATTTTACTGTAACAAGGACTTTTTTTGCTGTGGTGTAGTCACCCCATTGAATAGCTCAGATCAAAGGGTGTGTGTTGGGCTGACTCTGCGGCCAGACGTCAATTTTCACAGCAGGCGTCTGAGACTCACTCCACTTCACTCTATTGTTTCTGAGCCAGAGAAACTAAAGAATTGATTTGATACAAAATAACCGTACTTTGTAACCTAATATTTTTATAACTAAATCCACTAGTTTAGTTATCAAAATATTATGCAAAAGAAAAAAACGTTTAACATTAAAATTAAAAAAAATAAAAATATTTTACACGGCTTAAAATTTTTTGTGCTGAACTATCAAAGGAAAACGGTTTTTTAACAATATCAAAGAGATTTGTCGGTAATTATTTGGCAAATCTTTGCTTCAAGAATAAAATCAAAACCAAAAATTTAATAAACAGCAAAGCGAAACAATATTATAACATTATAAAATGGCAAATAATGGTTTTATTTTAGTTTTAGTTACATTTTCAATGCTTATAAAAAATATGATGCAAACCAAGTTACACTTCGCTTGAAAAAGTTGGCTACCACTCTATTAATTTATGTTATTATGTGTTTCAGGCACTCTGACTGGAACTTTTGAGTTTAAGTGCTTTGAAATTCAACAATAGTTTAATGATGATATTTACACAAAAGGTGGAACTTTAAAATTAAAAAAAACAGGGAATTAAAAACAGGAAAAATAGGGAATTAAACAAAATTTTCAGGTTACTGAATGAATTTACTTTTGTAACATCGGTTATAATTTTAATTGTAAATGTATCGAAGTGTAAATTATAGTTAAGTCTACTGTATTCCGCTAGATATCTGTTTTTCAGGAAGAAAACTGTGCTCTAAAAAATCATGATAAAAATGATTGAATGATTGCTTCAACTGTAATATACAAATATATAATGCACATTTCTTCTTAATACCAATCTTCAGAGTTACGGCCAATTGAAGCGGAGCTGTAATATACAAATATATAATGCACATTTCTTCTTAATACCAATCTTCAGAGTTACGGCCAATTGAAGCGGAGCTGACGGAGCTAGTCTCAGAGCTCTGGAGCTTCGCTCCTTCATATTATGACAATACATAGATTTAAATTTACGTTCAAATTTAATTTAAAAAATTATATAAACTTAAGTTTTGTTGCCAAAACTAGATAAACACAACTATCCCGCGAGATTCGAACTAACGCTCCTTTTTGAAATGCGAAATCTCTATCCATACACTCTAAAATGTAGCGTAAATTATATTTATATAGTAATGGCCTAACTTGCGAACAAACCACAGTAAAATCTACCACATTCTATTTACCCCGATAATTTTATTCCAACAAAAAAATTGAATTATAATAAAAAATAAATATAATGCATTTTGCACATATTGCAGGTGGCTTGCTACTCAACGTATATGCAAAAGAAACTGTCCGAATTTACACACACTGTCCGAACGCAAAAACTTACCCTGTCTGAATTAAAAAAACTCTCCGCACGCAAACAAAAAGTAAGAGCAGTCAGGTTTATTGAAAGTTCGTTTTTGTAATGAAAATGAAACTTCTTTATTTTTCACGCCAGTTACATTTGGAGTTTATAAAATTTTTTCTACGTTTTAGTGAGATTTAGTATTTTTATAATCAGTTTAAGCCGTGCAACTGAAAAGGTAACCTCTGCCCATACTTTGAGAAAAGTCCCATCCCAAAGGAGAAAACACACACAATAAAAAATGGTCTTATAGCATCAAAATAGAAGAGATCCACAAACCTTATCACCACCCCAAAGCTAAAGTTTTTTTTTGGAAAAATTATATAATTTTACCCATTTTTATAAATCTGTAGCACGAAAACTAATAATACATGAAAATTGTTAAAATGCGGTGTATTTTTATCGCGTAAATGTATTTTGTATCAAGTAAATACACGAATATAGGAATATCGTTTTTGGGCAATATATGAATTTTGATTCATAAAAGTGCTCCATTAAAACAGCTTTAATGAATAAGGTGCAATCATGTTATATAATATGAGTTTTGCGAGTTTCAAAAAAACAATATGTTTTCCACCCAATATTCACGATTTTAATATTTATTTATTTTTCCTGTCTTTGTGTTCACGTGACAAAATATATTTTTTATTTATTTTTATTTATTTATTTTAAGAATCGCTTACTACAGAAAACGAAACAACTTGAGTTCCGACATTTTTTTCTGCCAGTGCATGATTTGTTTACACACGGAATTGCTAGAAAACGTTTTTAACCTATTGCATTTAAT